>JAQGAP010001504.1:0-19554 GCA_034697805.1 Orchesella bifasciata
AATGCGGAACACGGGTGAGTTGAACATAACTAACTTTTAATTTTTTATCCATTTTCCACAATATTACAAACTTGTTCGAAAATGAAAATTTTCTTCCAACCAATTCCGTCTGAGCTTCCTAGCGGTCTTTGATAAACGGCTGTTTTCTCTGCACATTTCCATTTATTTTTACGTGAACGAATGAGAGGACAAAAATATTTCACCTGGAGCCGCAGCTTGCATTCAGCTGTGAGTATGGAATGAACATGAATGAAGAAGTGCCTAAAACCTTATGAAAAAGAACTTGAATAAAGGTCTCGATCCCTTTTCTAAACATAGACCTATCCAAAAGAGTCACCCCCTTTGTGCTGGCCACGGATGGTGCTTCTCAGCTCCCTATTCTTACCAAAACATTTTTCACATGGCTTACGTTTATGTTAGTTTTCTCGTGTGTTCTGTAGTGAGACCAAGGTTTTGACTGCTAGACAAACTTCCCATATCAAATGCAGGAGTGAGGGTTATCTCCGTTATGAATGTTTGCGATTTCTATGTTCAAAACAAGATACGTCCTCACAATCCAATGTGAATTTACACTCACTCTCACTATCCTTTTTCATATAAAGCTTGGAAGCGAGAGTAGCGAGGGATGCGGAACATCCTTACTTGTCACCAGTTCTATGCACATTTGTATCACATCCTGTGGTTTTGAGCAGTCTGTTTATGTAACCCAACCCGGTAAAGCAATGAAATGATGACTTCACAAGGTCTACCCTACACTAAAAAATTCCTCATATTATGTGTGCTGGCAACGGGATGCATATGCATGTTTCTAGGCTGAATTCGCCGTTCGCCCTCCTGACCTGTCATTTTGACACATTAATACATGTTGTGAGCTTCGTGCATTGAGTTCAAGAAACTGCTTCAACTTCACAATGAGTAGATAAACGTTTTAGAATTTAAAACCAAGAAACGGGAGAAACCAATATACTCGTTCTACCTTATATTTATTTCAAGTTTCTTTAACCACATTAAAATCATAAAGTAGTTACTCTAAAGGAATTCACTTGTCCAAAATAACATTTTTTATATAGATTATATATTAGTTGATTGCTCAACATTGCTTTCGGTGGCAAGATCTAATATGAAATGCTATTGAGTGCTTCTTTCTGAAATCCGATCCGCATTTTGGACATGAATATGGTTTTTCTCCCGTGTGACTAATAAGGTGTTGCATGTACAAACTTGGCGTTTGAAAACCCTTCCGACAGAAAATACAAGTGTGGGGTCGCTCTCCAGTGTGGGTATTATAATGTGCATGTAGTTGAGTTGGTTGGGCACATGACCACTGACAAATTGAGCAAGAATATGGTTTATTTTTCAAATGGGTGTTGAGATGACCCCTCCAAGTGGCGTTGCTAGAAAACGCTTTTCCACAAACCGAGCAGGAGTATGGCCTTTCATTTGTGTGAATTCTCATATGAGTTGTTAGGCTGGATTTACACTGGTAAAATCTGTTGCAAATGGAACACTTCACTTGAGTACTTTGGTCGTGCACACTGCGAACATGACCTCGTAGATTGCTTAACAATTTAAATGCAGCGGGGCATTGTGAACACTTGTGTGGCCTGGCGTCATTGTGAGTTAATTGATGCTGCTTCAAATGAAACAGCCTTTTAAACTTTTTTCCACACAGCAAGCACGAGTTTTTTCGAGTAGTTGAATGCGCTTGGGTTTGATGGTTGACTTTATTCGGTTTTGAAGTAAAAAATTGGTTGCAAATTTTACACTCAAATGCCCTCTCTCGAACATGGGATCTGAGGTGGTTATCCAACTGATACGAGTCGTGATACTGTTTTGGGCAAAAAAGGCACTGATTTGTTGGGTACTTTCTTAGTTGTCCTTTTCGGAACTTTTTTTCAATCCTTAATGTAGATTTGGACTGCAAATTTGTTGTTGGAGATGTAGTTTGCGTGATGGTTTGTGATAGACGAGTGAGTTGAACATAACAAGCTTTTAATATTAGTTTTTTATCCATTTCTTCACTGCACCTCAAATTTTTCAAAAAATGAACTAACTCCGCCTAAGCTTCTAACCGGTGGGAAGGAAAAACAGCTGCTTCAACTTCTGATAACGGTTGCTTTTCTCTCTCTCTCTCTTTCAGTGTGAACGAGGGAATAAGGCATATTTCAGTCGGAACTTCAGCTTGCATTTCGTTTTGAGAAGCATGAATCCCTTCTATTCTTATATTTTGTGGAGTACCCAAAACCTTATGATAAAAACATTTACGGTGTCGTATCCATCTCTTTGTAAAACACACTGTTTGAGAACATCGTGCTTTTTTTTCCTATCACAATGAATAGATTTTTTCGTTCACAATGCATACCCATTTCTACTCACCCTTAATGCTCTTCTTCATAAGAAAACAGTCCATAACCCATGACTTTGCAAGGCCTACCCTACACATATTTTGTGCTGTGCACACTGTGTGCTGACAACGAGCAGCATATATATGTTTCTAGAATGAGTTTACCTTGTTGACCTGTCATTCTAAAACGTATAGGCATCTCTTTTATGCTTTGTGCATTTCATTTCAGAAAACGCTTCAACTTTACATTGCGTAGATAAACAATTTCGAATTTTACACGACTAAGCTAGCCTCTTTCCAACTAAAAACTGTTTTGTATTAGACGACAATGTGGTTTGAGTAGCAAGTGTATCCGCAATCAAACAATGGGAATACGGATGCCTCACTAGTTTTATGTGATCGGCTGGATTGAAGATGATTTGAAGAAGCTGTTTGTCACACAGATAGCAAGCTAGCATGCACATTCTCTGTAAAATACTAAATCCCATCCCTCAGACCCAAGCTGGAAAATTCCTCACATTATGAACACCAGTGTAGTTTCAGGTAAATTGGTGATAACCTTACATGTTGGGTTCTGTAATCTTTACGATCGCGTCGCTTTTGAATGCACATCTACATGTTTGGGTGAATGCGAATGATGACAATGTTTCATAAATTAGGATACTACATGCAAAATAACTCACGTTTTTAAATACACACACATTATTATTTATTGAAATTTATATTCGCCTTGTATTTGAATTGTTAACAAATATTTCACAAACAGAAGGTGATAATCGAGAGTTTTCACAAACCAATATTTTATAACGGTTTGAAGGATACGCTTTCTTCCTTTCAAATTCTCTGCCTCTTTTTCACAAAAGAAAAGCTATAAGCATAAATTATACCAGTTTTATCAATACTTTCAACTGTTCAAAAAATCCTGTTTCATGACACTTTCTCGTTTTGGACTAAATTGTTACTAAATTCCTTTGTCCAAACTAATTCACACCTAATTACGACCTGCTAAAACACGGTTAACTCGGGTGAAGTGTTAGAAATAAATTTACATGTATTTACATCTTGTAAAGAAATGTTGCCAAAAATCTCTTCTTCTCATTTCGGATGTTTAATCCGAATATGATTGTTCAAACTCGTCTGATGACCAAATGTGTCGTCACATTCCGAGCAAAAGTATGGTTTCTCCCGAGTATGGATTTGTAAGTGGGATCTATAACTGCTGGACGCTTTGAATGCCCTTCCACAGAAAATGCACGAGTAGGGTCTTTCTCCAGTGTGATTTCTGAAATGAACATTTAAAGAGGTGGCGATGGCAAACGAACGCTGACAAATTGAGCAGGAATACGGTTTCCTACCCAAATGCATATTTCGATGACACCTAAAATTTGAGCTGTTGGAAAACGTTTTCCCACAATCCGAGCAAGAGTAGGGCCGTTCATTTGTGTGGATTCGCATGTGTGATGTTAGGCCGGATTTTGAAGTTAAAAACTTGTTGCAAACAGAACACTCCACTTTTGCACTGAGTTCGTGAACACTTCGAACATGAGCTCTGAGTATGTCAATCCGTTTAAATGCAGCAGGGCACTGAGAGCATATATGTGGTTTGGTGTCACTGTGAATTATTTGATGTTTCCTTAACATACACATGACTCTAAACCTTTTCCCACAGTCTGAGCATGAATATTGTTTTTATATTTTTTGAATAGAAACATTTTGCACAAATTTTACATTGAAATGCTCTTTCTCGAATATGGGATCGAAGGTGATCATCCAGATAACACGGTAGAGAATACAGTTTGTCGCAAAATATGCACTGATTTGAGGCGTACCTTCGTATTGGTCTTTTTTGACACTTTTTCTCTCCCGTTGATTTAAACCGCGTCGTTGTGGAGGATAATGTATTTAGTTTTTCACTGTTTTCTAATTCTAATTTAATTGTATCGGGTAGATGTTTTCTTTCTTTATTTTCAAGCTTGTTTTTAATCCAGGATTTTCTTAGTGTGTAACTGAGAATGGTGGAATACGGAACACGGGTGAGTTGAACATAACAAACTTTTAATTTTGGATCCATTTTCCACAATATTACAATGCGTTCAACTACCAACTCATCCTGAGCTTTTTACTGGTATGAATCAAAGGAATATTGTACCTTATACAAACGGTTGTTTTTCTCTGCACTTTTCCGTTCATTTTACGTGAATGAACGGGAGGATAAAAACTATTTCACATGGGGCTGCAGCTTACATTCATCTGTGAGTTAGGAATATACTTGGACGTAAAAGTACCTAAACCCTCATGAAAAATATACATCGCCATCCCTTTTCTCAAACAAAATTTCACCCCACGGATGTGAGTTTTCAGGTCAGCATGCTTCCCAAAGGATTTTCAAGACAGCTTACATGTATGCTGCCGTTCACTTCCACTCACTCTGTACTATTCTTTATATGAGCAGAGTCAATAAAGCAATGATGTGATGACTTTACAAGGTCTACCCTACACTGGTTCCCATATTGCGGGTGTAATTCAACAATGCGGTTGGGTTGTTGCAAATGTTAGATCACAGTTTTCGGAACAATTTTTGTAAAAAAAATCTCCTGTTTTCACTTTGGGTGTTTAATCCGAATATGATTTTTCAAAGTATTCTGATGACCAAATGTGTCGCTGCATTCCAAGCAGGAGTATGGTCTCTCCCGAGTATGGCGTTGTAAGTGGGATCTATAACCGCTAGATGTTTGGAATGCCTTTCCACAGAAAATGCACGAGTAGGGTCTTTCTCCAGTGTGAATTCTGTAATGAGTGTTTAAGCCAGAGGACTGGCCAAACGACCGCTGGCAAATTGAGCAAAAATATTGCTTCCTACCCAAATGGATATTTTGATTACTCTTCAATGTTCCGTGGTTGGAAAACGTTTTCCCACAAGTTGAGCAAGAGTAGGGCCTTTCATTTGTGTGGGATCTCATGTGAATTGTTAGGCCGGTTTTGGAACAACATATTTTGTTGCAAACTTTACACTCCACTTTTGTACTTTGATCGTGAACACTTTGAACATGAGCTCGGAGTGTGTCAATCCGCTTAAATGCTGCATAACACTGGGAGCATTTATGTGTTTTGACGTCATTGTGAACTATTCGATGTTTCCTCAACATACTCAGGAGTCTAAACATTTTCCCACAGTCTGGGCATGGATATTTTGGGACAGTTGAATGAACCAAGATTTCATGGTTGTTTTTTATATTTTTTGTACAGAAACATTTTGCACAAATTTTACACTCAAATGGTCTCTCCCGTATGTGGGATCGAAGATGGTCATCCAGTTGACAAGGTAAAGGGTACAGTTTCTCGCAAAATACGCACTGATTTGATGAGCCATACCTTCTAATTGGTCCTTTTTTACGCTTTTTTTCATTTGTTGATTCGAACCGTGTCGTTATGGAGGAAAATGTAGTTGGTTTATTGTGACACTTTTCACTGCTTTCTAACTCAATTTTAATATCACCAGGTAAATATTTTCTTTCTCGATTTTTTACCTTGTTTTTAATCCCGTGTTCTCCAAGTGTGTAACTGAGAATAGTGGAATGCGAAATACGGGTGAGTCGAACATAACTGGCTTTTAATTTTTTATCCATTTCCTCACAATATTATTAATTTGTCACAAAGGAGCATTTTCCTACGACCAATTCCGTCTGAGCTTCCTACTGGTCTGAATAATTGGAAACATTGCTACTTTAGCTTTTATAAACGGTTGTTTTTCTCTACACATTTCCACTCATTCACGTGAACGAACGAGGGGATAAACAATATTTCATTGAAAGGTTGCAGCTTGCATTTAGCTGTGAGTTGAAAATATACATGCAGGGAAAAGTACCTAAACCCTCATGAAAAATGTCTTGAATACACGTTTCTACCCCGTTTCTCAAACAAAATTTCACCCTATGTTGTGATGACTTTACAGGGTCTACCCTATACACTTTTTCTTATACTGCGTGCTGAAAACGGGATGTTTCAAGAGTGTCGTAAGTGAAATACAGTATTTATCTTGTAAATAAGTTTTGTAAAAAATCCCTTGTTTTCAGGTGGGATGTTTAATCCGAATATGAGTGTTCAAAGTAATCTGTAGACGAAATGCGTCATCACACTCCGAGCATGAGTATGGTTTCTCTCGAGTATGAATTCGCAAGTGGGCTCTATAATTGCCGGACGATGTGAAGGTCAACACACAGAAAATGCACGAGTATGGTCTTTCTCCAGTGTGAAATTTAAAATGAACATTTAAATCGGAGGAGACTGCAAACGTCCGTTGACAAATCGAGCAAGAATATGGTTTCTTTTCCAAATGGGGGTTGACATGAGCCCTCCAAGTTGCGTTGCTGGAAAAGGCTTTTCCACAAACCGGGCAAGAGTAGGGCCTTTCATTTGTGTGGGTTCTCATGGGAGTTGTTAGGCTGGAGTTGTTAGAGAAATATTTGTTGCAAACTGAACACTCCACTTTTGTACTTTGGTCGTGAACACTTTTAACATGAGCTTTGAGTACGTTAGCCGATTTAAATGCCGCGGGGCATTGTGAACATTTGTGTGGCTTTGCGTCATTATGAGATAATTTATGACCCTTCAAAGTATACGGCGTTGTAAACTTTTTTTCACACTTCAAACACGAATATTTTCGAACAGTTATGTGGGCGCGAGTTTCATGGTTGACTTTATTACAATGTGAAGGGAAACATTTTGTACAAATTTTACACTGAAATGCCCTCTCTCGAACATGAGATCGGAGGTGGTGGAAATGTAGTTGATTTATCGTTACACTTTTTACTGTGTTTTAATTCCACTTTAATAGTATCAGGTGAATGTTTTCTTTCTCTGTTTTCAAGTTTGGTTTTTTTCTCGGGTTTTCCAAATGTGTAACTTAGAATAGTAGAATGTGGAACACGAATCAGTCGAACATAACAAACTTTTAATTTGCTTCCCATTTTTTCACAATTTCACAAACTTGTTCAAAAACTTTTTGTCCCAAACAATTCCTTAGAAGATTCCTACCGGTTTGAAAAATGGGAACGATTGTTACCCCGACCTTTGTAAACTGTGTTTTTTCGCTGCACGTTTCCATTTTATTTACGTGAATGAATGGGAGGATAAAAATACTTACCCATGAGCTGCAGCTTGCATTTAGCTGTGAGTTAGGAATGAACATGAATGCAGAAGTGTCCAAAACCATATGAAAAACAACTTGAATAAAGACATGCCTTGCTATCCCTTTTCTCAAACATAAACCTTTCCAAAATATATTCACCCTCTTTGTGCTTGTCACGGATGGGAGTTTTCAGCTCTCTATTCTTCGGAAAGTATATTCCACATCATGTATGTTAGTTATATCTTGTGTTGTGTAGTAAGACCACGATTTTGTCTGCTGGAAAAATCTCCGTATCCCAAATGCAGGAGTGAGATTTTATGTTATGAATGAATGGTTGCCAGATTGCGAATTTTTAGTACGCTACTGCAAGGATTGTATGTAGCCTTGTTGGACACAAGTTACATATTGAGTTCAGATTGAGAAAGAAAAACATCATTCTTGTTATTGTTGACAGAATGGAGGTATTTTTATGCTCAAAACAATATACATCTCCATCTCCAATGTGAATTTTCACACTATGTTTTTTTACATAAAGCTTGGGAGCAAGAGTATCAAGGGAAGCTAAACAGTCCTACCTATCACCAGTTTTACGCACATCTGTACCTTATCCCATGGTTTTGTGTAGAGTCTGTTTATGTTATCCAACCCGGTAAAGTAATGGAATGATGACGTCTAGCCTACAAATGTTCTCATCTTTCCTGCATTGCATGCTGACAACAAAACATATATGTATGTTTTGTTTCTAAGCGGAGTTCACCCTCATGACCTGATATTCTGTTACGTTAAAATTTGTCTTGCGTTACGGGCATTTAATTCTGAAAAACTCTTCAACTTCACATTGGGTAAATAACCTTTTTAGAACTTTACACGACGAAACTAGAGTCTTTCAAATAAAAAAATAGTATGCTATGATTCAAAACCGTAATTGATTAGCAAAATGTTGCATTAAAGTTTTTGCAACGTATGCAATGTCGTTGTTAAGATATTTTAATTTCGTTTGAATGAAGAATCTTAAATTTATCTGAGATAATGATCCATGTCGTAGCCAAGCTGCAATACATGTTTTTGATTTTATGTATGTAATTGCCTGCATTCCCTTTGATATAAAAACTGAAAAAGTAGATATTTGCCCATAAAATTAAGATAATTCTTAAATTCTCCAAACTGAACATGTTTCACTTCATTGGTTTTTTATTATCTTTACAATCGCAGTATTGTTTGCACATCACATGTTTGGTTGAAAGATGATGATGAATTTACTAAATCGGAGTAAAACAAGGAGTTTTTGTACATTCCACTTTGTTTTATTTGCTTGTTAAAAAGATCACATTTTTTAGACAATCACAAAGTGCGATTGTTTTAGTTAAACAAAAGAAAAACTGGATTCCATTGAATCCCGAAAATAATAATGTCATGTACTTAGGTTTAAAAATTCTCAAAATTAGGTTCCATCAATAAACTATCTTTAGTTCAAGCTTATTTAACCACAACTTACTCTGATGGCTGCAAAAAATTACTTGTACAAAGTCACAATTACATTGCTTGAAAACAAACGTGTGTATTTTTTACATTATATTTTTATATTAATTGATTGCTCGTCACTGCTTTCGGTAGGAAGATCTAATATGAAATGCTATTTACTGCTTTTTCTGAAATCAGATCCGAATTTTGGACATGAATACGGCTTTTCTTTAGTGTGACTTACAAGGTGTTGCATTTACAAACGGAAAATAGAAGGGTGGGATCTTTCTCCAGCGTGGGTATTCAAATGTGGATGTAGCTGAGACGGTTGGGCACATGACCACTGACAAATGGAGCAAGAATATGGTTTCTTTTCCAAATGGGTGTTGAGATGACGTCTCAAAGTTCCGCTGGTGGAAAACGCTTTTCCACAAACTGAGCAAGAGTGGGGCCTTTCATTTGTGTGAATTCTCATGTGAGTTGTTAGGCTGGATTTACACTGGTAAAATCTGTTGCAAATGGAACACTCCACTTTAGTACTTTGGTCGTGAACACTGCGAACATGTACTCGGAGATTGCTTAACATTTTAAATGCCGCGGGGCATTGTGAACACTTGTGTGGCTTTGCGTCATTGTGAGTTAATTGATGCTGCTTCAAAACAGTCTTCGTTTTAAACTTTCTTTCACAATTCAAGCACAAATATTTTCGAACAGTTGAATGCGTGCGGGTTTCATGGTTAACTTTATTAGATTGTGAAGTAAAACACTGGTTGCAAATTTTACACTCAAATGCACTCTCTCGAACATGGGATCTGAGGTGGTTATCTAACTCATACGATGTATGATACTGTTTTTGGCAAAAAATGCACTGATTTGTTGGGTACTTTCCTGGTTTTCCTTTTCGGAACTTTTTTTCATTCGTTGATGCAGATGCTGACTGCAAATTTGTTGCTGGAGTTTGAGGGATGGTTTGGGAGAGACGAGTGAGTTGAACATAGCAATCTTTTAATATTAGTTTTTTATCCATTTTTCCAATATACCTCAAATATTTCAAAACATGAACTAACTCCGCCTGAGCTTCCAACCGGTGTGAAGGAAAAAACAGGTGCTTCAACTTCTGATAACGCTTGCTCTTCTCTCTCTCTCTCTTTCAGTTTGAATGAGGGACTAAAACATATTTCACTTGGAACTGCAGCTTGCATTCAGTTTTGAGAAGCATGAATCCCTATATTTTGTGGAGTACCCAAAATCTCATGATAAATACATGTACGGTGCCCTATCCATCTCTTTGTTAAACACACAGCTCTCCTAATAATCCACCCTACCTTGTGGTTACCTCGAAGGTGAGTTTTCAGCCCACAATTCTCCCCAAAATATTAGTTCTGTTTGAGAGCATCATTCTTGTTTTTGCTAACAAAATGGATATATTTTTTCGTTCACAATGCATACCCATTTCCAATGTGAATTTCCACTCACCCTCAATGTCCTTCTTCATAAGTCAATAAACCAATGATGTGATGACGTTGCAAGGTCTACCCTACACAGATTTTCATATTGTGTGCTGACAACGGGAAGCATATGTATGTTTCTAGACTGAGTTAACCACGTTGACCTGTCATTCTAAAACGTATAGGCATTCTTTGTGCATGTAATTTCAGAAAACGCTTCAACTTTACAATGAGTAATTAAACACTATAGGATTTTGCACGATGTAACTGGCGTCTTTCCAATCAAAAAGTGTTGGTATGAGTCGACAATGTAGTTGAGTAGCAAGTAAGAATTTATAAATCACAATTTTTGCAATTGTATGCAATATCAATGTTTCGATAGATCAATTTTGTTTAAAATGGGGAATCGTAAGTTTCCCGTAGCCGAACTGCAAAACTTGTTGATGATTGTATGTATGAAAAACGTAAGATAAGTCGATTAGTAATGCCTCTTGACTTTAAATTTAGGACACTTCTCGAAATTGTTCCAAACGAAGTGCAAAAAGTTACTGCTCGTTTGGGAGAAAGCATATCATAACATACACATTCGCAGTACTGTTTAAACAACCACATATTTGTTGAATGATGATGATGATGGTGGTGTTTTCTAAATTTGAGTGAAACAAGGAGGAACAGATCATGTTTTTTGTACATTCCGCTTCATTTTATTTGCTTGTTTATAAATATTTTATTTTTCTTAGACAAACAAACTGTGCGATTAGATCTTATAATTGAACACAGTAAAAAAGTGAATTCGTTTGAATCCTAAAAATTAGCAATGTCTTATATTTAGTTTCAAAAGTTCACTATATTTTCCTCCACCAACAAACGTCCTCATATTAAATGAAGTTACGAAAATGACGCTGGCACACTAAAACTTTTTATTGTCATATTGATGCACCCAGCTAACTCTTTCCGACTGCGCTCAATAACAAAAACAGGCTGTGCAAGCGTGGTCTATAATCTTTTATCCTCAACTTGACTCCCATTTTACCATTGTTAATACGACGATTATAAACTTCGGTGATAAAATATGTTAAAGGGCTTCAAAGTCCATTTGCTTCTGTATTAAAATATACAAATCCACTTGGTATTAAAAATCTACATCATCATCAATTTTTTGGAATGGAATATGAAGTAAATATAATTATTACGGTGTACCTTGACTCACTTGAATGATTTCTGGGTAGCGGAGCCGATTCAGCTTTTTATTGATTGACTGTTTGTCACTATTTCGTATGCTCAAGTTTAATATTGGGAGCTATTGAAGTCTGGTATCCAAACGTTTCCCCACATTCAGAGCATGAATATGGCTTCTCCCTCGTATGGCTTTGGAGGTGAACCATTAACCCACTTGACGTTATAAACCCCCTCCCACAGAAAATGCAGTTGTGGGGTCTTTCTCCAGTGTGTGTTTTAAAATGTGCATGGAGACCCGATGACTGGGCACATGAAAACTGACAAACTGAGCAGGAAAATGGTTTCTTTTCCAAATGGGTGTTGACATGATCCCTCAAAATTGGGTTGCTGGAAAACGCCTTCCTACAAACTGAGCAAGAGAAGGGTTTCTCATTCGTGTGAATTCTCATGTGATTAGTGAGGCTGGATTTTGTACTTAGAATTTTTTTGCACACTGTACACTCCACTTTTGTACTGAAGTCGTGAACAGTTCGAGTATGCGCTGTGAGTCCGTCCTTTCGTTTAAACGACGCAGATCACTGTGAGCAGGAGAAGGCTTTTGCATTGTTGTGAATTAGTTGATGCTTCTTAAAACTGTTTAAGGTTTTAAAACTTTGTCCACAGCCTGAGCAGTAATATTTTCGAGTATTTGAGTGAACTAGGTTATCATGGCTGTATTTTACATTTTTTGTAGAGAACAGTTTTTTACAAATTTTACATTGAAATGGCTGCTCTCGAACATGGGATCGGAGGTGCTCATCCAACTCATATGAAGTCTGGTATTGTTTTAGGCAAAAAATGCACTGATTTGAAGGGTACTTTCTTGGTTTTCCTTTTCGGAGCTTTGTTCCATTTGTTGATGTAGATGTTGACTGAAAATTTGTGGTTGTCGAAAATCTGGACCAAAATGTAGTTGGTTGAGTTAACTTAATTAGTTTCTCAGATTCCGGTTGTATATTATTAGATATATCTTTTTCATTTACGAAACTTTCCGATTTTCCAACTGTGAAACTGAGAATATCCGATTGCGAAACACGGGTGAGTTGAATGTAGCAAGCTTTTAATTTAACTTGTTGATGCATTTATAAAACAGATTACAAATGTTTGTCAAAAAGCTTATTTTCCCAACTAATTCAGTGCGAGCTTCCAACCGGCGTGAAGGTAAAAGAGTAAGGTAAATGAAATGAGAGGAAAATAATTTTTTGCTCTAAGCGAGGAGTACACCGAAGTATACATGGTCTGCAAGATATTTTTCATTTATTTTATACAATATTGTATACAGTATACAGAGTACCTAAACTTTTATGAAGAAGGTCTCGATCCCTCTTCTCAAACAAACCCCTCTCCCAAAAATTTACCCTTCCTGTGCTTGCCACGGATGTGAGTTTTTAGCGTACAATTCTCCCCAAAAGATTTTCCACATACGGCCGTTCTTTTGTGTGTATTCTGTAGTGACACCATAGGGTTGACTGCTGGATAAACATCCTTCCACAAAATAGGCAGGAGTGGGGTTTTTCTCCGCTATGAATCCTGTTGTGGAGGGTGAGTCCATATGGCTTAGTAAAAGATATTTTACACACTGAACATCTAACAGGCCTTGCACCCGAGTGAGACTTGAGATGGCCATTGAGATTTGATCCACTGGTAAAAGTATTTCCACAAATATGACATGAATATGGCTTCTCGTTCGTATGGATTCTCATGTGGATTGTTAGCGTCTTTTCGTCGTGATAATATTTATTGCAAATACAACACTGAACTCTTTCGGAATGTTCATGAACATTTCGCACATGACGCTGCAATCCAAAAAGTCTTTTGAATGAGATATTGCACTTTACACAGGAAAACGATTTCACATTTGTGCACTTGTTGATGACGCTGGAGATTGCGAGCAGTTTTAAAAAGTTTTCCACATTTCTTACAGTGAAACGGTCGCACGTTGAGGTTGTTATGGAGGAGGAAAATGTGTCTTTTTCGTACACAATAGGATGTAAAACTTTTTTCACAAATTATGCACTGGTAAACATTTTCTTTGATGTGAGAACGAATGTGGTCATGAAGCAGGTAGGGTGTTGGATAAACTTTTAGGCAAAAAACACACAGCTTCGATAAAATATTTGAAACTTGTTTACAACGGCCCTTTTTGCTTTTCAATGCCATTTTAATAAAGTTTTCCAAATTTATAATACCTTTCTGAAAGCATATTATCTTGCTTTGTCGGACACAAGTTACCGAATGAGTTGTTTTTCATTGTTTGAGAACATTGTTGTGATTGCTGAAAGGATGAAGGTATTTTTACATAACAGGATGCACCGTAATCTCCAATGTGAATTTCCACTCATACCCATTTCCCTTTCTCATATTAAGCATATAGGAGCAAGGATAGAAAACAGATATTGAGCAACCAGGTAAAACATTGATATCAAAATATTACAAGGTCTTTCCTTCGCATGTCCTCATATTACTTGCATTACATGCTATAAAAGGTATGAGTATACCTTCCTGACCAAACATTCTGAAATATAATGGCTTGTCTTGTGCTTCTTGCATTGTGTTCCAGAAAAAAAACTTCAAACTGGTTCTGTTTGTTTCTTGTATGAGCTAACGACGTGGTTGAGTAGTGAAAAGTCCCATTAAGTGTTATTATCAGTAATAGACACACTTGTGCCACGACCAAGCCATCCATAATTTGTATCAATTTCTTCATTGTTATAAGACAAGGCTGCTATTTCTTCGCTGTTCATTTCAGAAAATATTGTCCACATCTCCAATAAACTTCCTGTTTAGAGGTGAGGGATTGGTGAGTGGTTCAAGAAACTCAAAATAGGGAAGTGAGGGATTTTTATTTCTTACTAATTAGAGGGAAGGAGCGGCGAGTGGTTTTCGAACCATTTAAAGGGAGTGAGAAGGAAAGAACGGTTTGAAGCATCTTAGAAAACTATGATAAGGCGACAGAATATGGCGAGAAAACTATGAAACTAGAAAACTAGGCGAGAAAACTATGAAAAAGGCGACAAACCCAATAAATTTAGTAACGGCGTTTGAGTAAACGTGATGAAAGTGGAAGCTTGCATCTTATAACGCATATTACTCAAGAATTAAGACTTATTCGGTTTGGAAATGGGTATTTTTAGGTGAAAGTACTGAGGGGATGGTTTTTTGCTCGAAAACAATAAAAAAAATGATGAAGGATTACTAAAATGTACTGTTAAAGAGTGATTAGGAGGGATTTCTGAAAATTAAAAAAAGAAGTGAATGATTTGTGAGTGGGTTTGGTTGCATAAAAAGAGGGAAGGATGTGAATGGTCGTGAGACTACAGTGAGTGGTGAGGGATTGTTTGAACCCAACTTACATCCAGGATATAAACTGTAAAATATCGAGTAATTTTCACCTATATAAGTTTTAGTAATCAGCGGATCAGCGTGACGTGACAAAGGGGGTGGGTCGGTTTGCTGGAGCGTGACAGAAGCGTGACAAGGGGGTGGGTCCCCTAAAAAATCCGGAATTTAGCGTGACGTAGTATATGGACGACGCCTTAGTGAACGTAATAAATAATATTATACCTTAAAAGTTTAAAATAATTCAAAAGACAAACGTCTAATTAATGAGGTTTTTGCTTTAAGAAGGATTGCTTTACTGCTTCTCCAGATTCATCTCTTTTATTTACTAGCTAGTCTAATTTATTAGCTAGCCTTTATTAACTAGTATCAGCAGGGCGGACCATCATGACTAGATTTGGATTCTGACGATTCAAACATCCAGTGCAACAATATTTCCACAGCATGCCGCGTACTCGTGACATACAATGGCATATTTTTGAGAAGATCTTATACATTTTCAACAGACTAACCTCGAGTTCTTGTTCAATTATAAACACTCCGATTGACATTCCTAGCATTCCAGCCCAAAATATGACAATCGCTCTTATTTTAGTGATTTCCACCGTTTCAGACATTTCCCTGGCATCGTAGTGTAAATTATCCAGAAGCAGATCATGCCAATCCGTCCAATCTTTCCATTTATAGAATAGTCCAGATGCAACGATTGTCTGGACGGAGTCTTTTAGCCAATATTGGTTCTCGGTTTTAGTTATCCAACTTTTCAACCCGTTATCAAATGTTTGAGGGACCTCGAAGCAATAAAACTGGTCACTCGTCTCCCTCATCAATTTATGCAAATAAGGCATAAAAATGTTTGAATTTGATGTGGAACGATGGTAACCAAGACGAAGACCTGAATTAGCCACCATTTTTAGATATTCACGAATAGTGACGATGTTTTGAGAAACGTAAAAAGCTTCTTCTGCAGATACCCCAAATGAAGTGAATTCCTCCCAAAATCTATCGTTTGCAGAATAAGAATACAGTGGTTGATTAAAAAGGATTTTGTATCCTTGGTCAACAAATTCCTTTATTGTGTGTATCTGGCCCTTGGGTGCTGGAGTGACAGTGACAATGCTTGTTAATCCATTTGAATAGAGTTGCGTCATGAGAAACGCCACTGAATAAACCACGACGAAATGGCAAGGATTGATGGATGCTCCAAAAACCTTGGCGATAAATCCAACAAATTCCTCAATCACTTTCCTAGCTTGATAGTGATGCCTGTAGCAGCAAAATAATACGAAACTTAGTACACTCAATGTTGACATCCATATTCCTGAACTGAACGGTTCGTACCACATTGAAAAGTTGGCCAGCAATTGTTTCTCCTCGTGTTTTCTGGGGCAATAAAAGACTGTACTGGAGTCGAAACTATGAAACTGCAAGCGACCTGCGTCATATAAATTTTCATTTAAAAAGGTAACCTTTGACAGGATTACTTCGGGACCGTCATACTTGTTATCCCACTTAAGGTCTATTTGGTTTTCTGCAGTGTTTTTAATTAAAGAAAGTGAAATGTTGTGGATTGCAGACAAGCTGTAAAGTGTCATGATGTCATTTGTGCATCTGTGATGTATCCTATTTTTTGAGTGGAGGCAAACATTTTTATGTAGCATTTTGATGAATTGAAACCAACCATTACGGAAAAAAGTTAGTGCGGTGAGTTCTTTTCCGTTCGCATTCCTAAAAAACGATCGATGAAGTGTGTATATATCTGTGCGGCTCCACAGTTGAACAAATTCAGTTGCAAGAATAACGGAGGAACAGTATCCACGACAAACTATTGTGATTGAAGTTTTTGTCGGCGTGCATTCAAAATTTGGTGGTAAGGTGAGAATGACCTTAAGCGCTGGAAAGATTGGTAGATATGTAGACCAATTAGCGAGTATGGCATTCCGACCCATTTTTTCTTTCTGGAATAACTGATTTGGTAGAAGTTTAAAATTTTTCCAAACGAAAATAAACAATGTTCGTGAAGGAACGACAGTTTCACTAAATGCAACTACCGACTGGTTAAAACTGCTCCATTCCCACCCGTCATGGATTGGACTAACGATGACGATGAAGAAATTGGAGTATCTGTATGCTTCCCGCATCAGTCCACTTCCGTTTTGGGTGTTAATGAAACTCGGCAACAACGACGCATCTGGAACAACGTAGATATTGGCGATTTGGCAGGAGTTGAAGAAGTAGACGACATATTTTTCCAAATTGGCGTTCAGGTGAGGAAAAAGGCGTGATAAACACTGGAAACAAACTACGTGTGAAGTTGCAGCCAAGGAAATTGCCAGTACACATAAAAATGTCATTTTTAAATATGAAAAATCTACTGTTTTTATACAAAATATTAATGGGATTAACAATGCAGTCAGCCTGCATAAACTAGGCAACAAAACCTAACAGGAGCAACTACTACGGACGACTAACAAAATGTTTGTTTAAAAAATGCTAGAATGCGATTTTATCCGTAATTTTCCGCTAATTATTCGCCTATGCTAAGTCTCAGGTATAGAGCAAGAAGCTAGGAAACGAAATAACTTTAAAATGATATATTTATTAAACTTTAAAATCCGTCACATACTTTTAAACGATAGCGTGCGAGTTTTTATTTAATTTCTTTCCACGAACTTGTCTTTTAATTTCGATTTTGTGAATAGGCAAAAGCTAGAACACTTGGAACAGTTGGAAACTTAGTTGGAAGTTTTTTGATGGGTTTGCGAAACGCATTCGGCGAATAAACACGTTTATATGCGTGTTTTTTAATCTTAGTTCTAGTTTTGCCATTTAATAGCCCCAAGCTCGAATTTGCACAATTTTCATATAGTGAACCGGATAGCAGTTTATTTAAAAACTCTTTAACATGTCTGGTTTTAAACAGGGCGATGAAGCTAACAGTCATACAAACGTCTGTTATCGCCTTTCGTTAGAAAATGTACGACCAACCAGAATAATTTGCCCAAAAAAAAAAGATTGAAGTCCTAGTCCGTTGTTCCTCTGAGCCAAGTGAGTGGCTTTTGCTTGTCCAGGTTGCAGATTGAAAAGTGTTGATAGGAAAAATGACACGTTTGCTAAGACATCCGCTCCACCAAACAGATTAAAGCAATACACGATCGAACGATGGCGACAAAAACAAAAAATATATTTACATGTAATAAGTGGACAGTGGATTTCGTGTTTGTGAAGAGAGCCACAATGTTCACTTTCGAAAAGATTTTTAATTGCAGAATTAATTAGCTTTTTTTCTTTAAATGGAATCGTTTTGGTTTATATTGGACTGTATTGGATAAAAAGCTTATAAATGGATAAAAAGCTCGTTAGCTATGCGAGATTGAGAGATTCCCTTACAAATGGATTTCCAAAACCAATTTGAGCATCTAATCTTTAAGATTGGATTGCTGACAAACTATGTCTTCTTAGTCCTGTATATGTGGCTGGATGTAGACATATTACATGAAAAATTAATAAAATGATGGCACGGCAAACTGTAATCTTAATTGAAAATCTATGTTAAACGAAAGGGTCATTTTTTTAAAAATGGTTTCTATTTAATTGCTTGCTACAAGCGGACTACTTCGATTACTAATTACAATCAGCATCCGGAAAGAAGAGGCAAATATATTGGTATAATACAGGTATACATATACATGGTTAAACAATGTAATGTGAGTTTTTAATGAAGCAAAAAACCAACATTTAGCAATATATTACCACAGATATTTGAAGACATAAAATTTTATAAAGAACCACAACTGTTTCTTTCGTTAAATCCTTCGAATTCAGGAAAATTTAGAGAACCGTACCGTCTAAATGCGCTACTTTCCGTGAATGTACAAGTTTCTCTCTAATTCAAAGCAGTCAACTATAAGAAGTAGAAAAAATATTCTTGAAATTTGCAAATGTGGAAATACAACTTGCTGATTGCGTTCAGCTACGTAAGACACTGGTCTTAATCTGCTGGCATATCAGTTTAAACGACTATGCTATCGCCTATTTACCTGCTTGGGGTTCAAGCTGAATACTGTAAGCCCGTTCAAGTGGTATACACTACATGCAAACATTTGCTTATTAGGTTTCTCGTTTATTATAATTTTTACATATACAATGGACCCATTGCCAACCATGAAAGACCTGGCTCTCACGGCAAACATACACAACACCATTCTGACGGAGATGTCTGAAAATACACTTCCCTTCCACCATGACTACATGTCATACCGTGACCAGGACGTCGGGTCAAGTCGTTACATCCCTTGGTCAACTGTGGACGATTGGCAATTTGAGAACGTGGATGGACCCGATTGCTATCTATGTGGGAAGGAAGCGAGGGCAGATCAACAGTTACTGGAACATGATGGCATCTTATACACAATAGTCTTCAAGAATGAATGTAGTGAATCTCATTTCATGTCATAGATTTTTGAGCAGCATCACAAGGGATTTTTACAATGCTCCTACTGCTTCAACTTCTACCATCGCCACAAATGCATAATTAGGTTGACAGATGAAAAATACTACGAGTACAAGTGCAACAAAATGTGGAGCTGTCCTACATGCATACCTGAATTTCAAGC
>JAQGAP010001505.1:0-19549 GCA_034697805.1 Orchesella bifasciata
CAATCTAAACCTTTGCTCTGAAAATATTTTACGTACCGATTTTACACAACCATACTGATAAAGATTATATATATTTACTATTACTCCTCATATTATAATTAGCATAGTTAATTTGTAAAGCAATGGCGACCATACTGAGCTTTTTTCTGGGCTCTATTCAAATCCAGCGTTACTAAGGTGCATTCACTCTGGCGTTGAATAGAGAAAAAAAAGACAAATGTAACCTTCACCTTTAACTCTAATGCTAGCTAAGGTGAGTAACTTTAACCGTGTAATTTTAAAACTACTACTACAACTACTTTTATATTAAATTACGCTGGTATAACTTTTATTTGCGATGTCAAAAAGATATTACAAAAAATCCAGTCCAGAAGCCATATAATTTTTCCTGTTCGACACCTCTAACCTAAAGTATTTTTAATTAAAAAAACTAGTACTATTATAATATTAACTTAATCTATTATAGTTTTTGGTAAGGTTAGGTTGAAGAGTAGACTTTTATTACTCATAAGAAGATTGGAGCTGTGATGCTTACACTCAAAATAGGCTGGGGTAATTGAAGCTATACTGAACTACGATACGAATAAAAATAATAACGTATACAAACCTTTTGTTGAGGCTGATATATGTTGGATGCTTTTGGTAACCAATAAGTCAATCAAAAAATGATGATTATGGAGTTTCAATGATCAATCCCCCGTTTTCACAAAAAAACAGCGCGGAGAAAGTTGCTGCATCTGTAGTACAATATGCCGTTTGAGCTCGCATATGCGAAGATGAGCAGAAAATGGTAAATCTTTTGCTTAATGTAGGGTTTTAGGAAGAACTCCTTGTGAGCCAATGCCACAAGGAGCGGCAAATCCAAAAATTTGCTGTGTTGGAGTGTGCCGTAGAGCATATTATATTCAATCTCTCGCTGAAGGAAGTATAATAATTTTGGATAAATTTTTTTGATCACCTGTGCACTCCGTTCAGCACTCAATCTCTGAATCATTCATAAAAGCTCTGAAAATGGGTTTGATTTTCGTATCACTCCGGTAAATCCTGCTTTCAACACTGTCAAAATCTAGGGCACTTGCTGCTTTCACTTTTGACACTGGAATAACACCATCAACACTTCCCCCGCTTCCATCACCCCCACTTGCTTTACTTGCTGCAGTTCTATTTTAACTGATTCTATGCAAATCTTCATTCCTGGAGAAAGAAAACCAAGAAGGCATCTGGAATCGAGCAAGATTTCCCATCAGAGCTGAGAACAATTCATAGCCGGAAGAACACGCACAAATATACTCCTTTTCTCCCAGACCCGGTTGTAAAAGCAGAGATGTTCACTGTCCCCATTTGCAGCTTTGCAAGGATTACTCAAGTTCCACATTACTCCTACCCCCCACACTCACTCCTTTGACCCCTATCGGATCTGTAAATGGCTCTTTGATAGTCTTGCGATTTTGTCCCGTGCGCTTATCCGCTCTTTTTAAACTCCTCCACTGCCAATCAGTCCCGTAAATATGCTCTCCCAACAAAGCAATTCCAAAAATATGTGGCAAATCTTCTTGCAAAACTGTTCTTCTTCCACCGCCATCATATCCACACACCTCAATTCTATCTGCTTTGGCATCACTCCAGTAAACTTTCTCTAGCTGGAGATCCGATCAAGCTTTTCCATAAATAAGGTCACTCACAACCTGAGTCCTTTCCGAGCAGTCTAGCAAGCTTCACTCTTTTTTCACCTTTTTCACTAATCGCTCCAGAACAGGAAGCCTTTAGCAGGGTCAATGCTACTCGCACACGGCTTTTGGAGACCTCTACTCACTAAGATTTTATGGAACGAGCCATCTAAGCGACTAACTTTATTTTGCCTGTTCTTTCCAGTGACTCCAAAACCTGTAACTGTAAACAATTAAAAATCCCCTGATAAGTAAGAAAAATACACGAGGTAAGCTAAATCAACTAAAAAATCTTTTCCTACACGAGATTGGGAGCGAGGGCTAAAGCTCTAAGCTAATCAATAGCATCCCAAAGGCGTTCATTGCTCCTTTTTTGGACGTCGAGAATCCTCTCTACCTGAAAATCAAATAATAACACATTAATTGGCAATTAAAAATTGCACAAATCACTGAAAAGCCTTAAAATGTCAAGTTAAGCTGTATTTTTACGTTAAAAATACAGAACTTACTTCATGTTCTCCATCCTCGTATTTCTCCGCAACCTGAAGTCGCTGACTTGGCTTGCTAGGTCTAGATCTGTTCTAGGCCCTTTTTTAACTTCCCATCCCCCCTTCTTTTTCTTGGCTGGTGGCCCGTTCTCTGCATCTCCATTTTTCTCCTGTTCCTCACAATCGTCTGATGTTAACTGTATGTTGATAGCCACCCGAACACCTTCCTTTTTGTTCCACCCGAACACCTTCCTTTTTGTTCCACCCGAACATTTAATTGTTTTAGTTTTATTTGGAGCTCCAACTTTTTTCACTTTCTCTTTAGCTTCCAAGCCAAAACAGATCAAGAGCATTAAAAGGAATGGAAGCGTCAGTGAGAAGGGATACACCGGCTGTCCAAATGGAAAAAAAATGCTTGGCAAGGCGACCTGTATATTTTGTCGCTTTGAGGTTGGGTCGGAGGAAACATGGGTTGCATACTAAGACGGTGGTGATCATGATGATGACGGGATATACATGGTGTAGTAAGGATCCCAACGAAACCAAACGAAACGAAACGATCCCAAAACCGAAAAAGGTATTTGTGGCTTGCTATGCTTTGCAGATAGAGAGTCGATAGGAAACAATAAGAAGTTAATAATGATATCAAGGGATTTGAGAAGCATTGACAGAAATAACTCATTGCGCCCCAGCCGTGATTTCCAGAGCTGTTCTAAATTTGAGTGCTTCAGTTTTTTGCTATTTTATGCTCAACTGCACGGTTTCTGTATATTTTGGATAATGTTTGTCTTTGGTACTTGATAATTGATAAATTTGGCCAGACTTTAAAGCAATTGCCATTTAAACTATGTGTTAACCGAATGAGCGGTATGTGTTTAGTACTGATCATCAAAAAATGCTGCTGAAAGTGGCCGTTTGGCTATCTCAAATGAAGGAGGTTTGTGTGATGGAGAATGGGAGGTTTTTGAATTAAAACGATATTTATTTTGTTTGGTTATTGATCCAGTAACACAGCCAAGGTATGTTATATTGCCAAATGTTGATAATTATTTATTATTGGTATTGTTGTTTTAGGTTGTGGCAAACTGTAGGTATGCGGCTGGTAGATGGAATTGTAAGGTGAAAGTCTCCTCTGTCTACTACCTCACTCAGGACCAAAGCGTGAGAGCGAGGTCCTAATACGAGACCCACAAGAAATTAACTCATGGCAGGATTGAAAGACAATTCGTTTACCCACCATTCATTCATCCTACACTGCTGAAATAGGTGTCAATTGCTGCCGCTATATTGGATATGGGGATATCCCGACCTAAGTTTGGAAGTAAGAGTTTGATGTCGTTGCTTTAAATGCACGAGTGAGTAAATCACTCAAAAATAGTTAACTGGCTTAAAATTCCTTTTTATTTATTGACAATTAAAATGATGTTGTTCTTTTAAGGGTATTTTCGGTTTTAAAAAGCCTCCAAGCGACCGACCAAAGCAGAGAAGATAATGTGCTTCGGTTCTGCCAGTCTATGTTCAGCAATGAATTAGCGAAAGGGGTATATGATGAACGACGAGTTAGACGACTCTCGATAAAAGATCTTAACTGAAAGTAATAATACTTCCTCAGCAAACTGTTTGAAGAATTCGACCAGCATATGCAGTTCCCAACTCCATGTGCATGATGGGTACGTTGTGGGGGATGTGGTTCAGTTTACTACATTCCCATTCAAACTCACACTCCGTAAGCGGAGCCTTCATCAGAAACCGTTGGCTATAATTTTCCAACCAATCTGCATTGTGCAGAATGAGCCGATTTGCAATTCCAGACTGGTATGACTATTATTTCTATTGAACAAACCCTAATTAAGATAATTGTAAATAGTTATGAGAATATCAGCTAAAATGGTTTGAGTTTTGTATTTCTCAGGTACTGACACGGAAATCTTCACTATGCAGACTGCCCTCGAAAAAATCTAAGTGGTTGTGACACAATGACTTGGTCATAATGGAAAGATAATAGAAAAGGCTGGAAATACAGCACCACATACATGAAAGCAAAACCGATAAATATCAGCACATGAGTAATGCTTTGAATAGCTAACGAAACCGGTATTGGGTAAGTGAAGTACATAACTTTAAATTATGCATCACATTGCTTTCTCAATTGTCGGTGGCTGGATGATTAATATTTTTATTTATTTTATTTCTGCTCTCATCAAAAAGTGGGATTTTTTGGGATGCATTCAATGAACCTGGGAAGCTCTACACTTACTCCTTCTATTTTGTTTTAATTGGAATCCCATGGGTAAATAAATACATAATGAATGGCATGGAATCGAAGGTAGTTTAACAAACAATTTTTTTACACCGTTACACAGATTATTAAACTCTTATTCATATTTTGTCGTCGGTATTTTCAGACGAAGGAGTAATGTCTACACGTACATTATACCTCAATATTTTGGAACATATTATTGAAAAAGTAACCAAATGGTGCTTGAAGAATCGAAAACGCCTTCTAAAGATCTACATCGCAAATGCTAGCTGCTGTGATGATACTTCTGTAGTAATCGACATCCTAACAAGTGGGTAAGTGCAAATGGACATACCTTGTGGTAATGTAATTAATTCTCCTGATGTACTGTTAATTTACCTATTTATTGCAACTTTTATTTAACAATAAGGTTCTGAAAAGAACAAAACTTTCATCCAATCTACTCAGAATTGTGATGATGATGGCATTCAAAAAAATTTAACTAACATTGGAACTTCCTACAGGATAGATTATGAAACCCAGTGACGTCAAGGGTGACGTTGAATCTATTTATTCTCTCCCAAGGAGGCAATTTTGCATTTTAAAGAAGAATGAGGTACACGACTAATTGTACATGCTATCATATTTATAAATAGTTTTATTTTTCAATTCAATAATTTGAATTCAAAAACTTTTGTGTTAAGTTAGTAAGAAGAACTCTTGCCTGAGTTTCATCAGTAAAATGAATGCTTGTTCTACTCAATTCACTACACGGAAAAGTTTAGTATTCAATAATGATTGTGCAGGAATTACCCATTCTACTAGGTTGGCTTTCATTGCATTAATAATTTTCCAATTTATGGGAATTCCGATTAATTTTAAAATTGTAAAACAACAACAGAGTATAACTGTAATTATTTAATAACAATAATTTAGCAAAAATATCTCAACTAAAAAGAAATTATACTGCATTTTTATTCTTTGCTCTAACCTGCATTCGGAGATAATTATTTTTAAAATTGTTTCATCAGTCATTGTCGTTTGCAATGTTTAAAAAGATGTTGTTTCATTCAACAGGTGAGCGTTGAAGTAATACTAGTTTTGCTGCGATACAAAACGGAATTCATTACATCCAAATCACAAGATAGTTGTGGAGTCATTTAGAAAAAGCTTGCAGTTGCAAAAGTAATGGAATGTAAGTTTGTTTTAAACACTACTATGATAAAACTGGTTTTACCGTAATACAATTTTAAATTGTTGGGTACCCGTTTTTGTAATTTTCGGGTTACGATGGTACAAACAGCTTCTGTATCTACTTAAATTGTTCTTTTTCTCAAGCTGGAATGACCACAAAAACTTCTTTGGCGTGATTCTAACATCCCATGAAGCTGCATGCAAGAAATCATGCAAGTAATCATGTTTGTATTCCTGCGGTTGGTAATAAATAGATGCTCATGAATTTTTTGTCTTTCATAATTAATAATATAAAGCAATAATAGTACAACAACAGTAGACTTTAATTAGATTTGTATATCTTGCTCTCGCACAGCCACATAAATGAATTAATTATTAACATTAAGTTCTGAGTAGAAATTTTAAATGAAAACTACTGTTTACTTATATTAAGACGAATCATTTTTTAAACTCTAATGTCAAAAGCAATTAAAGAGTAAAAGGAACACAAACAGTTGTAACCAAATGGGTGAAAGTTAGAAACAAGCATGACATCACAGTCAGCAACATATGCTGTGCACATGAAACCTGTTTCGCTTTTTCCATTTAAATGTAGCAAAAAGGTTTATTAAACTGTATTATACTTGTGAAATTTAACCGCCTAGCTGGTAAGTCCAGTTCTTGGGTTGAGATAGGCACTTCTAGACTAGCTTGCATTAAGAACAGAAGTTACAGTGCAGAAGAGTTGAAAGTAAAGCAACAACGAGTAGTGTATATCTTTAATAGGGAAAGGAAACCCACACAGATTTGAGTAGGCTGTGCGTAAGCTCGCCTGGTTATCAAGCGAGCAATACATATGTAGTGTTCAATTAACTTCACTTCTCTATTACAAGCTTGTTGAAGACTGGCAAGAGAGGCATAGCTCTGACTTGATTGAGCTCCGTCTGACTTGCTGTGAACGTGGATGGATTGTGATGATGATACAAAGCAGCTCAATTTCTTTTGATAGGAATGCTTCCAGTTGGAAATAGTATAATATCCAGTAACAGACGAAAGTAAAAAATCAGGTCGGGGATTTTCAGAATGCATTTATTTAGTTTAAATTTATCTTTGTTTCTTAAGCTTTAAATTATGTTAGTAGTAATCATTTTCAACTTAAATTAAATTTTAATAAATTTTAAATGTTTACAAATGACTGAAATTTCTTTATATTTAAATCTTCAAAATCAAATTTGTACTCTTCAAAAACGAGTGAGTTTCGTTATCATTAATAAATAGAAATTACTTTCCAACCGTAGGCTTTATGTTATATTATACAGCTGCAGTGATCATCACGTCCTCATCCTCACCAATGCAAGCTCAATGCGAGTTAAATCAGAAGGATTTCATTAAGAGCTAGCCCATGTCTTCCCAGTCTTCAGCAAGTCTGTAATACAGAAAAGCTAGGACATTGCTTACGCACAAAGTGCTCATATCTGTAAGCCTCCTTTGTCCATGAAAAACCACACACTACACATCATTGCTTTGCATTCAACACTGCAAACTGCGACTACTGCTTTTTTCATGTGAAAAGCTAGTCTAGAAATTTTGAGCTAATCTGGAGAACTGAATCAAGCATATCCCGCTTTTCAAGTCTCTCTCAAGCAAACGCTTACACAAAATTCATTTAACCACAATTGAAAGATTATACTCCTATGTTGTCATTAAAATGAAAACTAGCATTAGCAAGGAATAACTGCTGTAAGAAAAATGTTAAACATATTTTTGGAGGAAAATCGTGCACAAACCCCAAGATCAGCAAGTACACTGGCTTCATTTGTGAATGTAGGAAAAATCTCTGACTCTCATTGCCAGAAAGTAATCCCTTTCACATTTTCAACTTTTAAAAATCAATTTCCAGAAATGTTATCCAAAGACTCTCATCTTTGTACAAGCTTGGTTTAAGAGTGCTCACTTTTTCATGCAATAGGTTTCTAGACAAAAACGATGAGAGAAAGTGATTTGTGGCTTAACCACGCCGACATCTCCTCCATCATCAGTATTACTCACACTCAACTTGTACCATTCATTGAGTTACATTAAACGTTTTGCAAACAGAATCACAACAGTGTAATATCAAGGAAAGCTTTTGACAATATTGGTAGGTTTATAGCCCATTAATTCCTATACAATTCAGTTGGCAAACCGCAACTTAACATTTTAACAAGTCGATTAAAACAAAAAAGTAAATAGAATTTTAGGCACTTGAAATGGGTGGCGTTCTTTTCTTATCAAACTAATCAATATTATTATATTTTAACAGAGCCTACAAACAACTGGGATTACTTGTGAGCCCATTTGTGTTTGTGTTTTAATTGTTCCAAATAATGTCAAATAAAAAGTGCCCGGGCTAAATCGAAGTTTGAGGAAAATGGATTAAAGTTTCTATACTATATTCGGACTATCCGGGAAAATCAAAACTGTCCAATTTACCATCACCAAATTGATGCTGTAGTAAATGCTCACAAGCGCCTAGTTGAGGAGGCTTGTACCCAAAACCTGATCCTGTGTTAATCGTGGCCCCCACAGGATCTGGGAAGTCTGGAATGATATTCATGCTGCCGTACGTCCTCCAAGCTAGAAAAGTGCTGGTGCTCACTCCGTCAACTGTAATTAGTGAGCAACTCGGGGAAACATTTGGGTTGAGAAAAAAGATGTGTGACAATTGAGAGGTATTTCAATTTTATTTTTATAAAAGCAATTTATAAAATGAGTTTTCAGTAATAACACTTGTTATTTTTTAGGAACACCCATTAGAGATACTGAGTTTGCGGAAAAGACTGACATTTCCAAACTCCGAAACGACATTAAAAGGTTATTGGCCAGAAATTCCATAAGAGAACCAAGAATTTACATGCATAAAGCCATGATGCTTGTGCGCACCAAGAAGGAGGCAGAATATTACGAAGCTGTTCTAAATTATGGGGATAGAGATCCAGATTTTGCTGTTGCTCTTGTCAGCGACAGAGCCACTGTTAAGCAGGATAGGGAGGCATTCAGCAGGGGAAAATACACTGTTGCCGTTACATGCGGACTTTGCAAGGAAGGGTATTATAACAGCTCCGTCACGGTGTGCGTGATTGTGAGAAACATCAAATCCAAAGTGTTATTCGACCAGTTCATCGGAAGATCCCTAAGAAAGAAGAAAATGCCCTGTGGGAGCGTAGAACAAGATAAGAGCATAGCCTTGATTTTGAGCTATAAAAAATTTACAAAACCTAACCAGAAAAGAATGTGGGATGAGCGAGAAGCTTTATCCCACGAGAATCCGATTGATATTGATGACGATTGACTATGGTTTGATGTGAATTTAGTTCATTTAGTTATAAAGTCCACTTTTCAGCACATAATATTTATTCACTACAAATATGAGCCAATATATGTTGTAAATCAATAAAAATATACCAAAGTCAAAGCCTCAATATTAATTTAATGTTAATTACTTTGACTCTAATACGATTATACATTTAAAAACATTACTATATTTAAAAAAACTTGTACATAATTTTTTCTTGATTGATAATAAATTCAAAAAGAGAGAATTGACTTAGAGACGTTTTAATAATACCACAACAGCTAATTAAACCAATACACTAAAACTGCGGAACTTACTGACACTATTATCCCTTGGGATAAGAACCAAAGCATCAGTTTTCATCGTTACTCGACTCAGTGTGAGCAGGATATTCCCTCAAAATAGCCTGATATGGAAGCTGAGCAGTACTAGCTTTTATGATACAATAGTTGTGGTTTCAGTGAGACAAGAAGCGAGAATAGTTGGAGAACGGACATTGTCCGATGAAGTTTTGAAATAAAAGCTTCAAACTTATATTCTTTGTCCTGCGTGAAGAACTAATCTAACAAAATGTTCTAGATTTTCGTTTGATATTGAAAGCTAAAAGGGAAAAGTATCAGTTTCTTTCATTACCCCAGTGAGGAATCCGATGCAGCTATCTGAACGCTTTGAACTGCAGTGAAAATAGGTTTGGGTTACTGTGCGAGAACATTACATTTTAGACATATTTTGGAAGCTACGTTTTAAAGTGAGAATTGTTTACCTACTCGCTTCTGTACATTCTAATGGCCTAACAGTTACAAGGAAATTATGGTATCGATAAACGTGAGGCAATCAAAACTTATTATATCATGCAGTTGCATGTGCCTGCATTTGTATGCGCTATATTTATAAGGAATTTGTGATATCCGGTAGAACTGAGCAAATCAAATGGAAATTTTTCGTTGTTAAAGGTACACGTATGTATTTATATGTAATATTTGTGGTTACGAGTAAGCCTTTACATTACGTCGAGGTTTGTTTTTTGCATTTTCATCCGACACTTTTGTTGGAGACGATGTGCCTAGATTTTTCAACTAATTTAATTTTCCCCTATTATGATGTTTTATTAGCACGGTTTGAGTTGATAATAAACTGCAATTAAACGTGCGAATGCAACTGCATATGTTCCTGAACTTGAACCAAATTCTCCAGAGGCTAAACTCTAGTTCAATTTTAAAAATCAGAGCCCAAAATATTATTACATTTTAAACAATTTCAATCAACTTTGTCATCAACATCATCATCGTGTCATCAACCTCAACGCACAAACGTTGTGAAATGGGACAATTCAGATGTTGTTTATGTAATGTAGCTTACGTGTACAAATATTTTACACTCATTCACCCAAATGTTCTCAAGTCAATGTTCAGTATTATGACTCATGCACAAATCATGTAATGCGAACGCACTTCCCGCACGCCAAAGTTACTTAGGTTGACAATAATTATGTATTTTTGGAAGACTTCAGAACACTTGAACTCATACCTCAAGAATTAACCGCACGACCATCAGACAGAATATTACGGAGTCATTCACAATAGAAACAAGTTAATCTTACGATTATTTTGGGGGTAAAGCAAAAGATTCAATTCTTTATTTAGCAGCAGTGATACACATCTCATGCTTTCCAAACCATGGGATTTCCAGGAAGGATATAACACCAAGAAGCTATAGAATTTTGAATTGGGATTCAACGAGCCAAATACAGAATTTAAAACTTTTGAATTGCTTGACGTTAAAAGTAATCGAATTAATTAAAAAACCAATCTGAAATATAAAACGCAAAGAAGAAACGTCAATATGATGCACGTCGTACCTGATCTGATAGAATTAAAATTTACATAACATTAAGAAAAGTCTAATGAACTACGCATGTATTAAAGAATGCTTGATTACCAGTAAAACCCTGAGTACCCATATCTTGGCTTCAATGCAATCTGTGGAACCGTCTTCATTCAACGTCAGCTAAATTGTTTTTCTGCTTCAGGTCAATTTATCCAAAAATTTATTGTACGTTTCTCTTACGTCCCCAGATTCTCCACATTGTACTATTTAGCGTGGTCATTCAATGGTCATTCTTCACACAAGGAACGCTTTCCCCAGTTTTTTGGTTGTCTGGAGTTGATTTCGAATTCCGTCGTCATTGAGCAAATATTCTACTAAACCGTAGTTTCCCCTCAAAGCGGCCAAGGACACTATTGAGATCCCTTTTCCAACCCTAAAATGAGGATGCATTTTTATTTCTACCAATTTTCTTTTCGCTTTCTTCTCAAACTGCTCAGCCACTAACCGTGCTATTGGGAGGTCTGCATGATTAACTGCTAGTACAACAAGGCCCTCCGACTCAAATGCAGATGAAAGGAAATTGATGTTCAAGGACAATATCAGTTGCAACAAATGAAATAGGTTGGCATTCACACAAGCGTGAATCCACTTGTACCCTGCAGGTTCTGAAGTTAGAATGCTTTTGAGAAAGCTGATATTATCAAAATCATTGTCACTACTTCTCAAAAGAGCGTCCAAAAACTGAAAATACATGACGTTAATGAATTTGGAAGTACTAAGTAGGTGATTAGAAGAGTTGACGCTTAGATACAATGATTTCTCACTGTGTTTATATGAAATCTTTACTTCCTGTGGATAAAAAATATTTTGAAATACTTCTTTTCTGAGATCAGTCCATGTTCCTTTAAATTTTTCATTCTCAGTTAACCCCATCACCAATTTTGCAATGAAATACCAAGCTAAAGATTGATGCACAAAAACAATTGAATTGGATACTCAAACGGATGGAAGGTATCCCAAGTTCTAACTAAAAGTTTTACAACCAAGTTTTGATTGTCAAGTGCACAGTCACAATGAGGAAATTCTTCGCATAGTGATTTTTTGAGAAACCATTGGATATTTTTCTCCCAACCACACGTTTTTATTAGTCTAAAAATTCCCTTTTCCTGTTTATATTCAATCAGATGCATATTCTCACTCGTTTGCTTGCAGATTTCATCAAATTGGTGAGGTTGTTCAACTACCACGAAGTCAAAGTTATCCACATTATCAACACCAAAAACTCCAATTTGTGTCCAAGCCGAGCATACTCTTCCAGCTTCTCTGCTGAAATCTTTTGAAATACCAGCTTGTCAGGAAGAACATGATAGAATATTGGGAGGTACAAGTAACTCTTGGATTCAACCTCCATGTTAAGATGCCCCAATTTAAATCTCACGACAGAATATTCACCTTGAGGAAATGTTCCAATCCACGGCATCTGAGAAACTTTGCTTAGCATCAGCGGAGTCTCGAAAAACACGGATATTTTGTCCTTTGAATTAAAAATTTGAATCCCTCCGTGCATGTTAAAAAAACTGGTCGAAAAGCCATCCCAAGTTGAGAGAGCATCAGTAGCAACGTGACAACTTTCAACGTCTTCATCCACTCGGCTACACACCCAAATGATTTTTCATTGCGATGTTCCACTTTCCTCCAACTTGGTGATAAGTTGTTCTGTAACAACTCGCACTTTTACTACGATCAGGTCTTCATGGACAGTTTTTTGAAATTTAGATGATATTTCAGTCTCCTTCAGAACATCCAGGGTTTCTTTGATGGTGATTCGAATTCTCATAATGGTTAGAAAAGGGTTCGTTGTGATGAGTGCCAGTATATTTAAACTGGAACTGGAGAATTGAGATATTGATGGGTGAAAGTTGGCGGCGTGACGAACATCCTGCCGTTGGACATTGGTCGAAAATGTGAATCCAGGGTTTGTCTGAGTAGCAAAAAGGGTCTGATTTGTTTGTCCTCAATCAGGAGAAGGCAAACACGTACAAAAGAATTCTTCTTTGTTTGGACGGCGTTATAAAAATGCTCACATTTCTTAAACCCATCGGTTGGAAGATTCTGGATTTCTTCTAATTCGGATAGAGTCAAAAGTCCAGATGTTTTTGCATCTGGCCACAAACAAGATATTTCTGTAGCTTCAACTATAGATTTCATATTAAACTGCACCTTCCTTGTTTTCCAGATTTCCATGTGGTAATGCCAACCTTCATGGATATAATTGATCTCTCCACCTTTCTCAATCAGGTACTGCAGAACTTGAACAAACTCCTTGTCAATTTCCCAAAACATGATGTTTTTGTTAGAAAGAAGAAAAAATATGGCTTTTGAAGCTTTCTCCGCGTTGATTTATAGTCCGCGTTTCTCCATCAACTTGATTATTCTCAGAGGAAGCCCTTTCCCCTCTTGCGATACTTTTTCGAAAGGAGTCCAATCATGTAGCGAAATTTTATACGACAGTTTTAGTCGCAAAACTTTTTTTAACCGATTTATCATCGATTTCTCTTGATATCTTAAAAAATGTGAATCGATATTAAGCACGTTTACGTCAGCACCACTAGTGATCAGAAGCTTCTGCGTTGACTCATAATTTTCGGAGCGTCTCATCACCGCTAAATGTAAGGGTGTGTTGTTATAATTGTCTTTAGCATTAATATCCCTTTTAGAAATTTGCAGGAAGTACGTTAAAGCGTCGCAGTGAGCATGCTTCGCACAAATGTGGAGCACGGTCTCACTGTTTTTGTTCTTTTTCTTCCAATCACTTCCAAGATCTATCAGGGAACGAATTAATGAAACTGACCTTCCACCACGTATTGCATAATATATAGGGGACTCCTCATCCTCATCCAGCGCATTTAAATTCGTACCATTTGACCGAAATAATTTTAAAGTTTCTGGTAAAAGTTCGACTTTCTCCACAGCACAATGAAGTGGACTAACTTTGTTTCCCTTGAGTTGATTGAAATGTTTGAATTTGCGTTCGTTTAAAGAAACAACAAGCCAATGATAAAATTCATGTGACACAGGGTTCTCAGTAATTTTGTGCAGAATCGTGTTTCCAAACTTGTCAACAAGGTTAACATCAGCCCCACATTTAATCAGGCATTCTATCAGCTCACCATTAACGTTTTTCTGTAAAAGCGGAACCGTTCCATTAGCAAGTGTATCATTCATGCAAACATTGCTTTTAGTTAACAGCAACTTGATGATCAGGACTTTGTCATTAATAGTTTCCTTCTTTTCTGCTAGACTTTCAAACACGCAAAAGTGAAGCAAATAGGGTATATTTTTCTACTCGTGCTTATATTTACGAGTTAGGAATTCTACTAGACAGTAATGGCCACGTTGAGCTGCCACATGCAGAGGTGTGAGCACAAATGAGTCAAATTTTGAACGACTTTTTAAATTGGTCAGATTTCTTTGGTCGCAAAATGTTTTAATGAGACCAACTCTTGAGTGCATTGCTGAGATGAGGAGAAGCTCGTAAATTTCTGAATCTCCTTTTCGACTTGGTAGTGAGTGTTCAAAACGCAAAGAAACGGCTAGAGGCAAAAATTGAAAGTCACTGACTGCCGATGCAATGAAAATACGGGATACTTGTCCATACAAAACCGAATTCATAAGCAATGACACACAACGGTTTTGGTTTTGCTCCGAATGATGTTTGGAATACATTTTGGTAAAGCCATTGATGAAATATGCGATTAACGGATAGCTGAAGGTGAATGATGAGCCAAGGTGTGTTTTACCAAATGGTGTGTCTATAACCTTTTCTTCTGATTTTGTTGCAAGGAGCTCATTTAAAAAGAATGTCGACATCTTCCCAGATATTTTCATTTCGACTGCATACCACGCTACAAAGAACTCTGCGAAAGTCCGGTGAACAAATCTGATATCCTCTGAATTGCTCGCTTCAAGAAATCCTAGAGCGCAAAGCTCATTTCGAGAAACGGAAGAGGATTTCAGTACTCGGAACTGGTGAGCATGCTCCCGAAACAGCAATTCCAAAGCGTAATACGTGTGAGTATTTTTAATCATTTCTAGTGGATTTTTCGCACTGCAGAAACGAAATGAAGAACGTTTTCTATTGTAATCTTTACAAAAAATTTTCAACCTTATTTTCATATGCCTCTGGTACATATCAAAGATGGAATTGATTTGACCCAGTGGCGACTTTATATTAGAATAGCCTACATTTGAAGACCTAATTGCTTGACCTGTGTAAGTTTCTGCAAGGAGTCTGCATTGGAGAGGAATACCAGCAATATCTCTCTCAAAATCAGTCATATTAGAGCTTATTGTCTTGACACACGATTTTGAAAACTGTTTAAGATCTTCATTCGTTTTTGCACCTTTTATTTCCCAGAATTTGAGAAGAAATTCCACCTGGTCTGACTCTGTAAACGGATTTATTGTGTACCCAAACACGTTAAGAGTATTTTCAAGCTCCTCCCACATGTGTGGACGCGTTGTAACAAATACCTGTGCTGATTTCAAGGTCACGATGGTGGACAGAATTTCCTTTGCAGTTGAACTTTGATCTGTAAGCACCTCATCAAACCCGTCAAACATCAGAATGCAAGGTTCAGATGTTACAATATGTTTTACGATTTCCTGTCCACATTCATAAACCGAAGATTTCTCAGCAATCCAAGAAACTATTGATGCTAAATTAATTGACTTTTTGCTCAGCGCTTGGACCAACTCCTTTATGACCAGAAACCGGATCAATATGTTAGAGTTTTCTTTGCTTATCTGGTGAGCGACATTCGCAAGCAAAACCGTCTTCCCCATTCCTGGTGAGTCCGGAATTACATTTACCCTGTTTCTCTTTGAAGGTAACTCTTCCTCAAGAAAGCTGTCTTGAAAATCATCAACATAATTCTGCAGATTCGTAACTGATCCGGATGACTGAACCCATTCATAAAAACTATCCTTGTATCTTATCAGATGCACAGGAGACCTTGCTAATTTGCAAATGCTTTCAAAATCTCCCCCGTATTCCAACAATATGAATCGAACAGTGAGGTGTTCAATCTGATTTCCAGACACATCCGTTTCTCCTCCTGCCACCAAACTCGTTAACTGATGCTTTTCCATTCCCTCAACAACAAACACGTCATCACAAGCTTGTTGGAACACGCTGCTTTTCAATCTGTTTCTGCTTCGAAGAGTGCGTTGGATGTAGTATTCCAACTGATCAGGCACCTGGTTGTCTACAAGCGTAGGAGTGTTTCCTTTCACCAATTCTACTAAAATTTTCCCGTCAATGAGTTCATGAAATTTGTTGCAGCACTCGGCAAGGTTGACCTTTTTCCCTTGAAACCCCACCAGTTTGTTACCCATCTCATTTTTAAGCTCGTCTGATAACTCATTCCAGTTGGTTGAAACTGTAATTTGCTCTGATTGAAAACACATAATAGTTCCATCCACGCGAGCTTGTTTTAGAATATGTAGAGCTCCAGTTTGTTTTGTTCTATCACAGGCGTCTATTAAAGCGTTGAAGGCTGTTTTGCGTGTTAAAAGTAGCTTGTATAAAAGCTCGGTCTCTGCGTGCTTCCCTTTGGAGTTATGTACAGCCTCCTGGAATAAATTTAGATATCAATTTTTGCCGATGAGTGATTGATATCAAAAGTGTAAGCTGATATTATATAATGATATGGTAAATTACCAGTTCTGAAATGTCATTTTCAGCCAAAACACCGTGCTCTTGCAAAACTGCGCAGAACAAAGCATTGCACACAGTGTTTTGTTGAAGGATGTTTTTATTTCTCTTAATATGGGACACCTGCCAAAGCTCCATTGTCTTCAGAATGCACCAGAAAATCGCTCTCGCTTATAGGATTTGCCTAATGCACACTAGTAAATCACTAGCCACAATTTTTGGAGCTACTTAATATTCTTGGAAAATATTGTTAGGTTTACAATTTTTTATAATCTGAAACATTATTTTCTTGAGGCAAAGTACAAAGTATGGAGATGTTTATAAATCATGTTGATGATGAATGAGAGAGTGTCAATATCACTTTGAAAAGATTAGACATTTAAAAGTGTACTATACGTGTCGTTAGGTCCTAAACGCTGGACAATGATAAGTAACTTTACACTCTGAGCGCAAGCCAACAACTAAAATGCATGCCCGAGAAGCATGCTACATTTCATACACTTATCAAAATGTAGATACCTAAATCTAGGGCAAGATATAATCTACCTCATAGAACATTCTCTGATACATATAGACCAGTCCTACGAGTTTGCGTTGACAAAAATTTGAAAGTTTTAAATGTTTTGGCTGTGGTTCTCAAACCTGTCATTAATTTATAAATGTAGATGACACACCAGACTTTACTTTGGACACAGTTAATTATTAATGTCCCCCTTTTGAATGAACAGACTTGAAACTAATTAAACAAAACCAGACCTGCGAATTTTTGAGTCTGGCCACTAAAGGTGCACTTAAACCCCTATACTATGCTTTTGAGTATTGAAATCAATAAATAGGGTGGGATGGTACATAATTACATTAATAAAAAACTATAAGATGTTTTGAACACGCCAACAAACATGGCCTTTCTCACACTCAGGGTTTTCCTGCATTGGTTTACACTTGTTTTTATTTATTTTGCATAACAGATAAGAATTTAACAAAGCAAAATGTTCTTTTTATGTACGTGCTTGCCCCTGGTCAGTGTATCTGCACCTAGAATTGAAAATATCATGAACAAATGAACCATGGACTTGGTCAGTTAACAGTTCAGGGGTTCGTAAAACGTTATGAATAAATTCATTTTTAATGCTAGTATCTACTCTAAAGTTGATTACGATTTTTTAAGAAATAAATTTGAGTACTTGACTAGATAGGTGGTATAGTGCTGCCGAACGATGTCAGCTTTGTCATTTTTGCCTTTTGAGTGTTTGCTAAACCCCGTTATCTCACTATATTGGTCGACACCAAAGGAATCTACTTGAGTTAACAAACCGTATTTCAAGGCTTGGATATAAACTTGAAGCGAAACCCAAAACCTCAACTTGGTTGCTATTGCAGTCTGTAAAATAGGATAACAATATTTATAAAAATGTTGATGTGTAATGTAATGTGATATGTAAATAGCATGAGATTCGGCTTTACTTCTGCAGAACGTTACAGAATATGTACTGCCAACTAAACTGTGTAACGTTGAAATTTTTATGTGTAAAATTGATAACTCGCCTATCGATTTTTTATTGGGTTTAAAACATACTTAATAATGATGATCATCTGATTGTACTTCCTGTACTTCTACACCTGCTTTTGAGCTATTTCGCTCGTGAAATAAAACTTACATGTTGTGAGCTCCATCTGTAAGTATTAGTTGCATTACAAATTTCAACAAATAGATATTACTTTCCAACAAAAAGTGTTTATTCATTCCAAAAGCAGCAGCAGTTCATCATTTATCATTTTATCAACATTGTCAATATAAACTCACATAGAGTCAAAATGAGCTCATTCCAAGTTAGGCATCTCTTCTCAGTCATCAGCAAGCTTGTCAAGAAAAACGAAGGATTCTGTAAATCAAGCAAGTAAACTCTGTAAACAGTCCTCACAAGTGGACTCGTTGGGTTTAGGCACAAATTTCTCAGATCTGTAAGAATTTCCTTTCCCCATGAAAGTCTTACGCCACAACTTCTTGGTTTACATTCAATACTGCTGCACTTGCACTGTAACTGATATTATTTTCTTCTTGTGACGTATTGTTTTTGCGGAAGTTGGAACGATTGCTGACCTGCTTTAATTAAATAAGCATACTTGATAATCTTATATTTAGATGAATTCAGTTCTAAATAAAACAATCATCAGCTTTGTAGTAATATCTGGAAAGTAATTGGCCTTGTACTTTAATATTTATGCTGACTTCAACAACTGCAATTGTTTCAAGAAACTATTGCGTGAATATGACCAAATAAGGATGTCAGATTCGTTATTTTCATTTCAACAGATTTTCTACTAGTTTCACCCCTTCAATTTTTTCCCGAATTATTTTTTAGCAATGGTTCGTCAATTTTTCAAGATACGGTACATTATCACATTGCTTTCAGTTGAACTGTTTTTTTTTTGTATCATCAGAAATTTTACAACCTTCAACCCCACTGCAAACAAACATGACAAGAATGAGTTTGATTTGGAGTATGGTAAAAATAACTTGATGGAATTAGAACAAGATAGTACACAACTTGTAAAATACTCCAGAATCAAGTACCTTACAAGTTCCGCGACTTGTACGAAATCAACCAAAAATGTATGAAGCGTATACTTCATCTTGACACTTTTGGTAGCTGCAATTGGCTTGAAGAAATTGATTTCTTTTTTTGGACGTCAGGGGAACTGAAATGGAAATATTGCTTACGATTCCGTTTGACTTACTAACGATAAAAGTGAGTAATTTATCTATAGTTCCACAAATACCTGATTAATTTTCAAATAAAGTAAATCTATTTTCGAATAGGTACTTACAGTTCTATAACCAACAGAGAAACATGCTTGGCAAAATGGAAAAGTTTTTAAGGAAAAATGGAATGCACTTCATGGGGCTGCTGGAGAAAGACCGTCTCTACATCCACAGGTTGATGATACTAATTGTTGACGATTTCTCAGTACTTAACGTCCAACGGTTGGGGTTGCATGTGTGATTTGATGCAGAATTTAGAGACCACATTAAGTTCGAATAAAATAATTTAAAATTCATAGAAATTCCTCCAAGCTTTAACTTTACCAATACATACCCATATC
>JAQGAP010001506.1:0-19546 GCA_034697805.1 Orchesella bifasciata
AGCAAAGTAGCTCCTTCCATTGAGTGAGTGAGTGATCTCCACCATTTTTCATCCTTTGATGCCTCCACTTTGGAAGAGACAGTCTCATTTTATTTTTAAAGGGAAAAGTGGAAACGCTCAAGCTCCGCTGGGAACACAGCTTAGAAAGTTGATTGAACAATTTGTTATACACAAGGCTTAAACCTCAACTGCGACTGGTTATGTAGTTGTTGGGGAAAGTTGAGCATGAGCTCTTTTTCCTAAAAAGGGATTTGTTCTTGGCAGACGTCACTTGTCGACTTTTGAGCTGACGTTTTCCCAATTAGGAACAAACTTTCCTTTCTCTCTGAAAATCTCGAGCCAAAAATCCCATGTTCCGTTTCTATTTTATATGGAAAATTCAACTGATTTGCTTTAAAACTACGTAAAAACCATTCCATTCCAGTTTCATTCCGTTTTTCGTCATTATCGGTGAATTACTAGCATTTAGTAATTCCAGTTTTACTAAAATATTATGACCATCACGTCACTTATTTTTTTTAATAGAAAAGTTAATTAACAGAGTATTTTGCTCTGATATGAACCTCTAGTAAATTTTCCTCATATTGCATTTTTCCCTTGATTAATAATATTACCGAATTTTTGGCTGGTCTTACTCAACGACGAAAGCACATGATGAAACTGGTTATGAGCATGAATCACAAGGAATGATGTGGTGATCACTATGAAATAACTTAATAAAGCGGAGTAAATGAAAACAGCAATTTCCCTTCATCATCCTGATATGAAAGAGGAGACGAGCTCGTAAGTGAGCGTTGCTCTTGCTTCAAATCAACTCATACCATTTGATGAGCAAGGCAGGCAGCAACTTAATTGAATCAGGTTGTACATAGAATGGAATCCCTTTCATGTTGCTCTCCCAAAATTTAGGGCTGAATCGGATGTAATAACAAGCTATTATTGTCATTTGCCACCTTAATCAGTATTTACTCAGGGAAGCGAGCACCCAACGCAATAGAGCTACTACCACCCATGGCTGGACGCTGCCGTGATTTGAGCACGATTGTGCTGGTGTTATTCAATTACTCAGGTGGTTATTATTGTGAGCTTGTCTCTTATTAGGGAGCATACGTAGGAAGATAGTTTCCTTTGCTAAATTCCCCTCATTCCATTCATCCTAAAAGAGAGAGAGAGAGAAGGGAAATATCCCTTTTCTATTGAAAACTCGAGAAGGGGAACTCGTGAAGCGATGGGATGAGATGACGGTGGTCTCGTCTGGAATGGTATGGTACAACAATAATCCTTTGCTTTGTGATGGGATTTCGAGGGCTTTTCAGCTTTTATGAGTGACGTGAAAGCTATCCAAATCCACTCGCTGGGGTTTGGATGCGAGAGAGATCAATTGTAAAGTATGTTGTAATGAGGTCCTCTTTGTTTTGTGGTGAGGGTTTGTTGGATTGAGGATTTGTCAAAAAGTCTTGTAACCTCTCTAATTAAATCATGTTTTTCGCTCCGGAATGAATAAGCAGCCTTTATTGGAATTGGGAGATGAAATCATCAGAGGCTCTTGCACAAGGTATGCACGCTTGAATATTAATATTTTGCATGTATTTTTGTTGAATTGTAAATCTAAATTTGATTTGACATTTTTGTTTTTTATTAGAGGAAAACTCAAATCAAAATTTTTGATGAGATGTGGAGGATTCCTTGCTGCTTAATTATTGTTGGAGTTTAACCTGGTGGCACTGTCCGCACTGTCTCGTTTCACTGCCACGGACGCAGGTGCGAAAGAGGCGGAAAGTTGTTCCGGATTGGGGTTGTGGATGGATGGGTTTCCATTTTCAATCTGGAAATGGGAAAGCCTTAAATGTGTTGTTTTACGACAGGAAAAGGTAAAATATTGCTACCTGATTGAAAAGGAGAATCGTTACAACCGCCAGGAAACGAAATAAATGTATGAATTTAGCCATTGCGTATTACTATCGTTAAGAATTTAAAAGCTAATCTGGGTGAGCAGACACTAGAAGAAAGAGGAGACAGAATTGAAAGATGATTTCTTCATGTTGAGAAAAGAATTTGGTTTTATCATGAATAATTTTACAGTTTGGATTTGTATCCATTTTACGGGGATTTTATGGTATTACTTGTTAATGAGTCATTGTCTCCATAGGTTATACTTCGATACTTAAAAACAGATACATGGATGCATGACATCATCGTGCTGTTATATTACGAACTAAAACCAATGATGAATAAAATTATTTAATAGGAAATGTTATTGCTAGTGGTATCACGCCAAGTGGATGAGGAAATATTTGCGGAACCTCTAAACAATATACTCGTCAACGTTTAAAATTACATGAACTGTGAGAAATATGGATAGTTTGAACTTATACTTGTAATGGTAAAATATGGAAAATGATGAAAAACTCCTATAAATGTATAAATAAGTAAAAAGGAAGAAAAAACATCGTTACAAACAATTCAAACTATTGTTGTTACTGTTTGTTGGTACTGCAAATGTGGAGTTTTTTTTGTTTTTCATCCGGTGGAATATTCGATTAATCATGTTTCCTTGATCCACTATATTTTAAAATTCAGTTAAAATACGGAAGGAATATATCGGACAAATAGACAAAAATATTAAAAATTGCTAAAAACTAGTTATTTTTTTCGTAATCTATGAAATGAAAGCAGCAATTAATATAAACGAACAATAAAAAGAATCAGGAAATTATTCCGACATAACAAACAAGTTTTTAAAAAGAAGTGGAAAAAGTCAAAATACAAATAGGGTTCCTTATGCAATGTCTGTTTTTTCCTGCACACATATTCAATTCAGAATGCAATCTAAAAGCTCGTATAGGATAGTTTTTCTCCAGACTAAATACTAGATTATTTCCTGTCAAATATTAAAGTCAATTATAAAAGGTTTGATGGCAACTCTTGATAGGATTGGGAGTTGATGAAACTTCAAAACTCTTTTAGTGGTAGAATTTTCTGTTTTAAACAGTTTACAATAGGTTTTTAATTCTTAACAGACAACTAAAACGTGTTCGGTTTAGAAACGAAAGGATGGGATTCGGCGAAGCGTACATCAACGTGCAGCTATTTTCTCAGAGGATTTTTGATACTCCCTTCTACTATGACATTGAAAAACGGCGAATAATTCCCAACCCGAAACTGAAAACCCGATGGAAAATGTTTATCTGGTATCTCACACTATTTGGCGTTTTCATCGTGTTCCTCTACTGCATCTACCGCGTGCGTTGGATGCTACAAATATACGATCTAAATGGAACCTTAAATCCAGAGGAAATTGTCCTTTATTTCTTAGGAATTGGGACAGAAATTCAGGTACTCGTAACATTTTACACAATTGAGCGGGATCCAGCCGGGTTTACTTACATGTCATCCCAAATACTTGATTTGGCAGGGGTAAAATACCGTGGTTGGCCAAGCTCTACGAGATTACCAGATATGGCCGAGTTGTTTGGTTATGGGATGGCACTTGTATTTTTTATATTTCCACTGGCCGGCACATCATACCCTTTGATTAAAGACCTTGACCCTGTGAACACCCATTTGGTAGAAATTCTCCCAGAAATTCCAAGAAGAATGCTAGCCTCCTTCCTGTACGGGAGTTTGACATTCTTCGCTGCTAACATTTGCTGTGTTTTCATTCTCCTCATTCTCACCTGTTGTCATGTGATGGAAAAGCAATCAGAGGCAAATCACAAGTTAAGTATTGGAAAACCGATACACAAAAATCAGCCTTGGATTGAAAAACGTATGCAATCTTTGCTGAAAATCATTCTGGCTCAATTGGAGCAGATGTTTCACAATCAAAAGAACGGAGGAAGGAGTGGAGATCCAGAAATTTTGGTGCTTTCACCGGAAATCGAATCAGATAAGGAAAACTACAAAAAGAGGAGGAAATTCTACATTCAACTTCGGTTGATGATGGAGCCCAGCAACCAAAATGTGGCGGTATTTATTCCCACCATGGCAACGGTTGGAATGCTCCTTTGCGTCGTTTTGAATTATGCTATAATCACAATGTATGATCGGGAGGATTTGAGAATATTTTTGTGTATGGTCGTACTACTGTTGATAGCTTTGAATTTGTTGATATTCTTCTTCTGCCAACATGCCTCACAACCAATGATCCACAGCACGGAAATGATGCAGTTTTGGAGAGGACGGTTGACAGGAAAATTAGAAAAGAGACAGGTGAAATGCATGCGTCCGGTGGCATTCACGCTTGGGGTGTTTTTCTTTCCAAAAAGTGACACCGCGTTGAATATGAATGACATCATAGTGAATAATACTATATCTCTTTTACTGTCATGAATGGAAAATTAAGAATATTCGCATATACATTTATATAAGACTTCAGGTTAAATTTACGATTTTATATGAATGTTTCTCTATGTCTCATCTTACCAATGTATTTTTTGCCTTTGGGCACAATTTATAGCTTTAAACGTTGTTTTAATTGCTATTGATTGTGGCCGAGCAATGAATTATTGTAAAACCTTCGCATGTTGGAAAAAAGTGGAAACTGAAGTAAAATGTTCACAGTTAATTGTAGTACCATTTGCATACTAGCAGTTATCTGAAAACTTTGTGTACATAATACGTATTGATGCCTAGTGATAAGTTTTGAAAATTGCAAATAAAAACTCGGTATGCCAGAGGAAAATATATATGGGAAGTTATGTTATTGCTGATTTGAATGCCATCAGTTTCCTATGTAAAATACAGAAGTAGTAAAGATGGAACAATATTAACTTTTGAAGCAGAAAATGATTAATGTTTAACATAATTATTGTAGTACAGTTCAATTGCTTGGACTTGTGTAGGAATCTACACTAACATCATAACTAGTAATTTATCGACTGACTATAAAATTCCCTGCCTGTTTTGTGTAAGAAAACAAAAAATTGGACTCCTGTGAAAGCCGAGCCTTAAAAACCTTTTTGGTTGAATACGTTTTTGAACAAATAGACGGCCCGGAGAAAGGTATAGAGTAGAGCTAGCCCACATTTCATTGCGTTTAAAAAATATTAGTATCATCATAAATAAATATTATATTATCTCTTTACATGGGTTTATAAAAAGTCTATTATAGTGAAAACGTATTTCTGCGCAGTGAATCCTTCATTTCTAAGATATTTAAATGTCAAAATACTAATAGATAGTTTGGTAGCAATGACGTCAGGATTTTACCCTAAATTATTATCATTTTTATTTCTTTGCAAAGCAGAAACACCTGAAATTTCGATTGATACCAAACAAGAAACCTTTAAGCAACATGTAAAACAATCTAGGTGAATATAAATATTCTGCAGTATCAATATTTTAAGAGGACTCCATTTTTGGAAATTTCTGCATAATAAATTACTACCTGGAAAGCTTCTTTACTTATTATTGCATTTTCAAGAAAACCAGTTGGTCGAGGGAAAAAAATAAGTAGAGGATTTATATTTATGACTATATGACTTACATAATGTTTTTTCGTCGGTAAAGCACAGCGCAGTTTAATCATCTACAACGCAATTCAGGAATATGCAAATTCAACGAAAACACCTAATTTATTTAAAGTTTAATTTAAAAAAAGGAGTAAAACTCTTTATTTTTCGAAAACACAAAAAGTTATGCTGTGGAACAAATAGTTTTGAAGAATAATTTTGCAATAACAAAAACTACGCGAGTAAGTCCACCATTCAAACCAAGTTGGTGGTCTATATTGGTTTATTTTCTAGAAGTTCTTCATTTAAATCCAAGCTTCTTGCGCAGCAGTCTCAGAAACACATTTACCCACAAAATGGGTTTCGGTGAAGCGTACATCAACCTGCAGTTATTTGTCCAAAGGATTTTTGACATCCCTTTCTACTACGACATTGAAACACAGCGAATAGTTCCCAACCAGCAATTAAAAACGCGGTGGAAAATGTCCATTTGGTATCTCACCCTACTAGGGGTATTCTTCTCCCTCCTTTACTGCATCTACCGCGTTCGTTGGATGCTCCAGAAATATGAAGAAACTAGAGCTCTAGATCCTGAGGAAACTGTCATATATTTCTTTTCAATTGGGATAGAAATCCAGTTCCTCGTAACATTCTACACATTGGAACGTGATACACCCGGATTTACATACGTCACAAATCAAATTCTCAACCTGGGAAATGTAAAATACCGTGGGTGGCCGAGCTCCACGAGGCTGCCGGACCTACCTGAGCTGGTTGCTTATGGGATGGCGCTTGTATTTTTTATTTTTCCACTGGTCAGCATATCGTACCCATTGATTAAAGACCTCGACCCTGTCAACACCCATTTGGTTGAAATTCTCCCGGAAATTCCAAGACGGCTATTTGCCTCCTTCCTGTACGGGAGTTTGACATTCTTTGCTGCTAACATTTGCTGTGTTTTCATTCTCCTTATTCTCACCTGCTGCCACGTGATGGAAAAGCAATCAGAGGCAAATTTCAAGTTGAGTGTTGGCGAGCCAATTAGTAAAAGTCAGCCCTGGATTGAGAAACGCATTCATTTCTTGCTGAAAATCATTCTGGTTCGACTAGAACAGGTATTTCACACACGGAAAAGGGGAAAAAGCAGTGAAGATTGTCTGGAAATATTGGTGCTTTCACCGGAAGTGGTAACGGACAACGAAAATGTCAAGAACAGGAGAAAATTACACATTCAGCTGCGGTTGATGATGGAGCCCAGCAACAAAAATGTGGCGATGTTTATCCCTACCATGGCAACCGTTGGGATGCTCCTCTGTGTCGTTTTCAATTATGCCATAATCACAATGTATGATCGGAAAGATGTGAGAATCCTTCTGTGGATGTGTGGGTTCCTGCTCGTGGCTGTGAATGTGTTGATATTCTTCTTCATCCACCATGCGTCACAGCCAATGATCCACAGCACGGAAATGATTCGGTTCTTGAGGGGCCAGGTGACTGGGAAGTTAGAGAATAGGCAGGTGAGATGCATGCGTCCAGTGGGATTCGCTCTTGGTGCATTTTTCTTGATAAGACGGGATACTGCGTTGGATATGAATGATATCATATTGAACACTACTATAACTCTTCTGTTGTCCTAGATAACTTAACATTTTAATATAATAAACATTTTTAGGTTTAAGTTTTAAGCAATTCTATTGCAATAAGCATTCAATGTTGAATACTAAGTAGTAATCCAAAACAAATACCAATTTATGTATTATGCATTTGTAACCTTTGAAACACTTAAGAATTGTTGAGTTAATAAATTATTTCAAAAGTACGTTTTCACTCTCTACTTTTCTATTGTAACAAGTTTGCCTTCGATTTCGTGATTTACTTTCAGCTTTACCTTTCTATATTCGAAAGTCGCTGGACGTCTTTTAGATAGGTTTACTTTTACGTGCAAATATTCTTTGATGGAAAAGTCTTACATTAAGTTGATTATCTTTATATCTACCATACAAAATAGGTACTTTAATGAACATTTCATTACTTTCTGCAAATATTAATGCGACTTATTGTTTTCTAACCAAATCATCCACTTTCATTATTAAACTGCACAAGGACAATGACATATGTCGTCACGGCTCCAACAATCTAAATAATATGCACAAATATTTGTACCAATATATTTTTTCAAATGTAGAAAAAAACATACAAATTTGTGTCAAAACTTACTGACGTTAGAGTTCTTCTATTTATCTGAAAAAAATTACCCGGTTTAATTACAAAAGGTTGTAACAGCATTTTCGTTTGGAACATCGATATCTAAAAGAAATAAATTCATTTCCTCTGCAAATGCCTCCTTCACCATAATACTTCAAACGATTAACTGTTACAAAATGCAAATTTATACCTGGAATTCACTTTCACATCCAAGTTGGCTTGTCGAAACAGTTTTCCAAGTTGAGATAAAACGGCTCATCTAAATTTAATACAAATGTGTTTAAACTTCACCCATCACTGATAACTATTAATTGCTTCTAGTTGATATCTGTGTTACCTCTAACTCAAACCTAAACGCCGCATTACAGAGCTCGTATACTACGACTGCATATAAAATTATAGTCATCCCAGTTGACAGCGCGTTAGCGAATTCAAAATGTAAAATAAGCACTGTGAAGAAGAAAACCGTCGTGAAAAGTGAAACCACAAGTAGAAGCATGTCCAAGGAAACAGGCCAGCTGAAAGCATCATTCAGTTGGATACACAACTGCTCCTGTTTCTTCAAATGGGAGAAAATACTATGAAACTCTTGCTCATTTTGGACTCTCTTTAGCCGTTGGCTAAAGATAAGGGGCCCAAGTCTCATTGAATGAAATATAGTCATCATCCAAAGTCTCGGTAGAAGCCTGAGGATTGATGCTGCCGCCCAAAAAACCGACGACAATGGTATTCCCACTATTCCATGTGACCACCAAGCCATTGGCCTGTTACTTGAAAGCATAACGTGAAGTATTTTAACAAGGCTAATGCCTGCTGAATAAAAAAATGCAGAAAAAACAATCCGTCTGTAGCGTTCAATATTTTTCATCATGTGTGGAAAAATATTTGCCACAATTTGTCTCCCCTTTTCTCCCAATGGAAGGACAGCTTCAGTGACAAAATTTAATAAGTTTTTGTGAAATGTCAAGATTTTTGAGCGATTCCAAAAGGTCATGAAAGTCAAAAGCAAATCGCCAAAAAACATATTAAATGCTAGAATAAGTTGGTTAATCGTTTCAGTTTTACGTTGGTCTGGCTGCATCAATGCGAACTGGGCACTCAACGATTGAAAATATGCAACTGCTAACAGGATACTCACAAAGCGGGCAATAACAAACATAAAACTTGAACTCCGTGACTGAAATCGGAGATTTCCTTGGAAATCCAGGCTAAATATGGTTAAGCCAAAGTACTTGCTGGGGCTCAGACTAACAGAAAATATTTTGTAAATTCCGTCGCCAATAAAATCGCAATGGTCTTTCTTCCTGTTCATCTTATAATTTTCTGGGTAGATATTAAAGCGAATACGTGGAACTTTGAAAGAACTGACTGACTTGTATTCTATAAAAACATTGCCTAATGAAAGCATCCGCTTAGAACTACAAGCTTTGAGACAGTCCTTTGTTTTTGTATTACTGTTGACAAAATACAAACATTTACTCATTTTTGCATAGTTGATTGATTGATTAAATTGAACTGGTTGGTCCAATTCACTTCAATCACTTAAAATGTGTGTGGGTGTTTCCACCAACTATGTTCATTAGAAGAACACTCGCGTGGTGGAAGTTCGCTCAAAAAAAAATGAAACAAATAATTAGCGCACAATTTTGTATGTTGGTTCATTTCATTGGCTAATGTCGTACGTTGGCTAATTTGCAACAGTTTGGGATTCCTCTTGTTTCAATAAACCAGCAGCATCAATGAGAAATTTTCCTAAACTTTGTTAAATGGGTGGATTTTCGAACGGTCAGGCTTCATAATAAATCCCCAAAAACTTATTTAATGCGAGGATAAATTGATTAAACAATCAGTTTGACTTCCTGTAATAACACCAATCATGACAATGAATTGTAAATTGCTGAGTTTGGTCGTGTAACTGGCAATCATTGAAAGTTTGCTGAAGAAATTTTATACACGAAACATAAGCCATGGTTGTTATTGAGCCAAATTCTTTGGTAATATAAATTTCAAAACAACATTTATTGTCAATGGAAGATTTAAGTTACTCTGGAACGTAAGCAAACTCTAACTTTTTGTATTGTAGCCTTACATTCAACTTTCTCCTGATGAAAATATATCAAACTTTTGCATCACAACTGTCGTCAGTGTCACTCATATAGCTTCAGATTAGAATTATTAGAAATTATATATCTGATAGACTTGCGGTCTCATCAACAACGCTTTTTAATAAAAGACCACCAAGCACTAATCATAGTAATTAATGACGATACAGAAGTTACGACCAAGGACAAAAATCAATAGATGTAAAACAGATCAGTTGTATTATGTATTCGAACGGCAACATTCGCACAGACCTAAATACAAGAAATATAACACTTTCTTCTTAAAAACCGTTAGTAGTAGTGAGCCGACATCATGTGGAAATTGGAGACACTAACTGTCTCCTAACTTGAGTTTTTCAGAGGTACAAATACATTCTGTGAGATGCTGAGCTGGAGTGGAATTGAGCTTTGTTGTCACTTGATTGACTCACGTTGAAATGGTCAGCTTTGCTACTAAGCGAATCTAATAAAATTGCATTTCCTTGAGGTGTCACCGACCAGCTCAACAACAGCAAAAATGGATACACGAGACTCTAATTTTCATTTCTGAGACTTTAACAAGGTGTTCCATATCAAGTTTCTGGTGAAAATGTGTGGTACATAAATTGCTAGCTCTCGACTACACTGCGTTCTGAGTGTACCCCAGGGTTTCTTAAACTCTACGGAATGAAAAGAACACTACTTCTTTTAACACATATTCCTCCAATAGTCCTTTGAACTTTTATATACCAGCTTCCTAGTTTTCCATATGAAAGTAGTCAAGTGGCTAAACATAAAGCTACTTGTGGAATTTGAAATAAATGAAATGGTGAAGCTTTAAAGGTTTTATTGACCAATGTCACAAATAAGTATTCCTAATCGCAGCAGCTTTTCAACAATCGACATTTATTATACTCTAGTGTATTCGTAACAATATCCCGAATATCTTTTCCAAAACATTTATTTATTACTTGGACAGCAAACATATGACGTCACCCTAAAATCTCGCTGATGTTAGTATTATATATTTCAGGATGGATTTCAGGTGTCCTCCCACACAAGTTAAACTTTCACTAAGGTTGGTTACCGGTTGACATCAATGACGTTTTTGTTAAAAATAAATTGCATAAACATTCTCTCTGATGTAATGCTGCATGAATTCACACACTAAAGTACATTTTTATGCACGCACATGCATACAAATATCCTTGATCTATCAATACACAAGTGAATGTGTTTTATTTGTGAGTCGTCAACTTAAAAATTGGATTGAAATGTATATCTTTCCTGGCTGTAAGTTTATTTTGGTAGATAATTTCAACTGCAATTCATTCGTGGGGTTTAACTTCCCGGGTAAATAGCAACGAATTTATAACCCTTTTAGTTTTCTCGGTTGTTGATCCACTAGTTTGTATTAAAACTATGCAAATCTCGTTAGTTGTTTGCAAAAGGGTTTGTGATTTAAAAAGTAATGCATATAACGGTAAATTATCTTTGTTTTCGATCGGAAGTATTACCTGTGAATGTAAAACGTGTTCGTTGAGTTGTTCGGAATTTGTATCAGGAGCTGTTTAGAAGTAGCGTGATTTCAAATGAAACATAATTGAATTCAATTTGCGAAGAAAGTGGGCATTCAATCGTAAAAATAATGACAAGTATTTCAACACGCGTCATGTGAGTGAGGTAGGCGTTGAATGACATCAGCAACAAATCACATGAACAGTTTAAATAGCATCACCTGACTTTTAATCCTAATAAAAGTTTTTGCTCAGTCAGAATAAAAATAAGGAAGTAATATGTTGCATTTTGCTTACATTGTTAAAAGTGAAGTCAAAGCACTTCACAAAGTAATTCTACTTCCCGTGAATTGAGGGTCTAGAAGAAGCTAATACGATTTCGCAATGTACTTTGCTCATATATTTTATTTATCGAAACCTTTCTTGTTTTGGGAAAGAATTAAATTTTAACAAGCTTGGTGCCTAAATTTTCTGGAAGGAAAACAGGATTGTTTACCGGCGACGTGGAAGTTTCTAAACTTTCATCCTAATGGATTCAATGGTATAAATTGGAGATAATTATCCTCATGGAGTTTACAGTAATTTTACTTGTAGTACTGCTCATGCCATAACCATTCCAAGAATAAAAACGAAAATCACGTCAGAAAAAACAATTGCGAAATTGGCCGTGCTTTTTTACTACCTCTTCTTGAGTGGAACTATATGTGCAAAGACTTTAGCGCTTACTTAATGAAGCTGTATTTCATCTTCAGCTCAGAAAAATACTCGACCGTAGCTGCATCACATCTTTAGTTTGAATAAAGGTGAAAGTAGAGTGGCAAGATGACAATTTCAATGTATTTAAACACTGTTGGTTTCATTAAATATCATCGGGTTTTGGGCAAAGCTAAAGTATGCCTTTTACCCTACTAATTCACCGGTAGTCATCAAAGGTTTAGGCTTCTTCCTCAGTTCCTCAATAATAGAAATCAACATTATGCTGACGTCTGAATTTGAACAGTCTATGATCTGAAGAATGATGATATGTAATTCGAGCATGATCTGGATGAAGACATTTACCATTAACGAGTTTTACTGTAAATTGAAGGGAAATTTGCAGCAATCCCAAATGGAAATTAGGAAGATGTTTCAGTGCAGAACATTCTACTAGTTACACAATGGAAAATGAGGATAATTGGATTTAGTTTGGAAGCAATCCGTACATCAACCTGCTTCTAAATCCCAGCAACATCACGCACGGCATCACTGAAATTTAGTGGATCAAATCAAGTGTTTGCTCAGGTTTATTTCAAGCCTCAAGAATACTTTCAGTTGAGAGGAACAATATAAAGAATATTCAATGATACACACAGGCTTGAGTGGAAAATGCTGAAAAAAAGGTTAAACTAAAAAATCCACTGTAAAAAGCTAACAGTCTGCACAATGCACGAGGAATTCAGCCAAAATTTTCAAGGAATAAATACATTTTGTCGACTGTAGACGGAAGAGATTGACGGATTTATGGGTTCCCTTTTTGAGAGCAAATACGTCTTAAAGGCACTCTCGTTGCGCAATACTTTGCTAATTAAATTGAAACGCTGTCTCAATATCACTCCAAAATATTGTCAATGACAGTTCGGAAGAATTCAATCCATCTTCGGGTTTAGGTATGTAATTTGGTTCTTTCCGAGAAAATTAATTTGAAAAGTGGCAATGAAGTCACAAAGGATGGTAAAAGGTGAGCCACCAAATTAAAGAGGAGTTTTGTTCCATTAAAGAGTTTCGGGAAGCTATACAGAGCTCTGGTTTGGTTCGTAAATTGGCATGACATAAGATATTAATTCCGTTCCAGACTGATCTAGAGTTAGGATTCTCATTCTCATTGAAAGTTAACAAATGGTGAACAGACGCTACTGCTAATGAATGAATGAATGAATTATAATTACTAGTTCTAAGTACTGTTCTTGCATAATGCTTTTATTCCTTTGACAGATTTCCATCTAAAATGATAATTGTTCTCTTCATTAACTACATAATTCATTGGGCATACTTATTTAGCTTCTCTGAATTTCTTAATAAACCCCTTAACAGGTTACTCTATAGGGCAAAGTTTATATGAATATTTATGAGAAATACATATAGTTTACACATATAAAGTTTATTACGTTCTTATATTAAAAACAAGAATTTTCAACACATCGCTACAGTCAAACCTTTTAATTTCCTGCGTTTCATTTCAGTTTTTTATCAAATTCTTAAATTTGTCCAGTTCTACATTTTAGTCCCGTTTCAACCCATTCTTTAAAAATATATAATTCATTCAGAAAGCTCTTTGTAATCCGTATCAGTCTTTCATTACCATGTCAGTTTTGAATCATTCTTCCACTTTTCTACATTATCTTGGTATGAAATACATTTACATAGAAATAATTATGATAAATATATTTTATAATATTAAGAAAATCAGAAATATAAACTTGGTAAAAAGTCTGGACTCCTTTTATCTCCCGTCAATCAACCGGAAGTTGGTTGCAGAAACCGTTATATGATAGCGTTTAGCTCTCCCCCGTTCTTGGAATCGCCAAGGATTGTTACTAGTAAATCCCATGGGTCTCCCTCTGCAGCAACACACAGACGGTCTGACTGGAGAAGGAGTTTTTGGCGCTACTTCATTCCGCGGTGTCGCTGTGACCCTGTTTAATGGCATCATTTCTATAATAGTAGTACCAGAGTTGCGATCGCCACTATTTTCATTTGAGGGTCTTTCACTTGTGGCCATTCGAGAGAGAAAGTGGACTCTGGGTTGAACTGCATTCCCTGCTTGATGAGGAGAAGCCCCACCATTATTTCCTGTTGGAATTCCATGCGCACTTCGTCTAATCTGGAAACGTCGATACTCTCGATAAATGGCTTCCCTCACATCCCGGCTCACAAAGCAGTAAAGAACGGCCACAAAAATACCTTGAGTTGAGCCACACAAAGTGTTAAGGATAACAAAGTATTTGTTGTATTCCCCACCCGGATTGTAGAGAAAGAGGAGGTTGTTTATGCCGAGGAGAGGGAATAGGAAGAGTGTGGCTTTTAGTGCTCGGCTGAAATCGAAAATGAAAAAATTCTTACAATTGAAATTCCTGCGAATTGATTGAAGTTATGGGATATCTCACCCTAAATGAGCAACCTCCGATAGGCTATTATTTCTCTGTGCTTTTGTCAACAGGATTCTTGTGATGTTGATTAAAAAGAGAAAGTTGGCCTGAAAAAAAATGGGGTTTATTAGGAATGACCTTTTGTATTTCACACCTACTCGTTTTTTAAAATTCAATACAAATGGCGTATGGTATCCAACTAAAACTTAAAAATTTTTTACAAACCCACTTCTGCTTTCACTACCTCCACTTATTTATAATATGTATTGGGAAATGGAGCAATTTATGGTGTTTTACATCAAATTCTTCATAACAAATGGTTATAAAGCTTGAAAAAATGATGCTACTTGAAAAACTCACAGAGTGCAAACACTCGATAAAGTTTTGGAGTGAATTTTCCTTAGAATAGCACATTCTCATTATTGATTACATAAAAGGATACTTCCCAGTGTAAGTTATTTACCACATTTTGAACCACATATTTTTACTGTTTAAATTACAGACGCTCAATAAACACTCACAAACAAAGCAAACAGTATAGGCGCCATCAAAATCCATAGTTCTGGTCGCTCGCTGTAGTCCTTCCAACATTTGACTGGGTGAAATGTCTCCATCACTCCGGCATAAACTCCGACAAGCCCCAACGGCAAAACTTACTCAAAACCAAGAAGAATAATTAATAATGTGGTGGTTTTTTAATGAAATTTAACAGTGCATAAAAGACTTACGCCACCCAATAACATAGTAGATTTTAAAGGGTGTTTCTCTATTAAACACATTTGTGGTCAATCTTCCATGGAGATAAACCCCTTGGATAAACATCCAGTTGATGGATGCCACAGCCGCGTAGAGATTCAGGGAGAGTATCATTTTGCAGGTGAAATCCTGCGAAACATTCATTTAACAATGAGCCACGGTGAAATAAAAGCAGGTAAAAGATTTACTCAAAAAAATCCACCTCATTCCTGTAGTGGTTTGTACGGTTAAATATAAACGGCTCTGTAATAACCACCAGCATAGCGCACCGAAGCATGAGGGCAACTATGAGATGCACATGTACCGTAACTCTGTCGCACCATAAGCATCTGCAAATCCCAGAAAATCATTCAATGCGTTTTTTGCAAATAAAAAAACCCAGAAGAAATAAGGAATCGGATTAACTCTTACTTGAAATAGTAGAAAATGGATAGAGCTCCTGCTAAACAGACAAGAGAAAGAAGGGAGCCAACAAAAAGAAGGATTTGAACTGCTTTCACCAGCTTTCTCTCTTCTTCCTAAAGAGAAAGTGAATTCATACGTGAGCTAATTTTATAAGAAACAGACAAATTCGTTGAAAAAAATAAGAACTTACGGATTTGGAAGCGTAAACATCATATGAATCCGCGCATTCTGTGTAATTTGTCCAGTTGCCCATGGCCCACGTACCGTTTTCAAGGCAGACTCGGAAAGCTGTGCCTAAAATCCAATATATTGGTGGCATTGACATTTTTGCAGAAAAATTAACAATGGAACCTTTTCCCAGAAAATGTCAAAGGGGTGCAGTCTTTTTTTCCTATTCGAATTTTTAAGGAAAAACTTCTTACCTTGAATCTGGGATGCGTAGGTCTGCTTCATTTCTTTCAGAATTTCAGAGCAATCCCGTGATGAAACGCTCCCAGTCGGAGTGGGTGGCCAGCAATAAACGTTGTCCCATGTTGCGTTGCAATATGATCCTGAATCAAATAAAGGTTTTATTTGCAGAGCGAAGGAGAAATTCAAGCTGGGTTATGCAAACCTACGGATATGTGTTACTTATAATAAATTCAGCCTTAACACCTACTTTTGAGTTGAGTAAAATGAAATAAGGTTGTTGTTGTAAGAAAGGAAGGGACAAACACAGCTAAATTAATTCTGAGAAATGGTAATAAACTCCTTGTTGCACCACTTTACGTAAGCATGAGTTACTCCAGTTCAAAGCTGAGCCAGTCAAACCATATAATATTATGAGACACGAAAGGTAAACGAATTTTGATTGGGTGTTGAAGCCAGATATGATTTCATGTTAAAATAAATTATAATGATCTATAAAGTCTTCAAAATAACCAGAAGAAAGTTACAGAGCAAATGAATTGTTATATAACAAAAAACAAACAATAACCGGAATACGTTTTGCCGAGCTGCCCACTTGTCATTTATGTTCGTCATGAAGTTTTCTTTTGAAGCGTGTTTCTACAAATCATTATAATTTGATGAAAACATTGCATGTCGATCCTTAATTAGTTACAGTAAAGTTTGAGCGTACAAAAATCTAATATAGAACGAATATACAAGCAGGATTTTATAGTAAAAAATCTAGTCGGAAACTTTCTCATCTCGTGCTGTCTCGAGTAGGAAAGTTTCTAAGAACGCTTAATTCGTTAGAATGCAGGCAATATGTTGAGGAAAGTGTTATTCCAGTTTACTAACAAATGAGTAAAAACAGTTCCAATTCCTAAACAAATAATTAATCGAGATGATGGGTGATTATGAATATCTATTGCCAAAAAAGGTTACCTTCCTCTAAATCCAGTTGATTAAATAACCACATTCTCAGCAAACAGGTAACACCTGGTGCCTCCAAATTTTTGAGTTGACACTCTTGCCATTCGGTCAATGGATATGACAAATTTTCCCAGCGGCCTTGAAGAACTTGTGGAACCATGGATTGAATGAGATCTTCCGTAGGTTGAGAAAAACTGGATGAATGTAGGTTGTTCTCCGAACTAACAACGTTGTGGGTGGTATAATCTGCCATTTTTGAATTCTTGCTGATTTCCACTTTCACTTAACAAATTAAGTAAGAAAAATATAGTGTAATTTAAAAAATCTTAACACAACTGGACGGACGTGGTAAAGAGGTAGCTAAAATTATAGGATTTTTTCCAATGCTCACAATTTAGTTTCACTTAAAAGGAAAGTAGCTCCGGTTACAGGGCTTAGAGGGTATGTAAGAGCTGCAGCAGCAGACAAGTTGATGATGGAAGAGCTGGCTACAGACTGAACGCAATGAATTACCAAAATGGCAATCTATACCCACTGAAAAATACTTGGTTTCGACATTGCCCCCGGAAAGCAGAAAAGCTGCTCAGGTTAGCGCATGAAAAAACATTCGTTCATATTATTTGTAGGATCGAGATCGGGTATCGTATTAGCATAATGCGATGAGACATCGACACTCTCACTCTTCGTTCATTTCTTGGAATGTATATATCTCATTAAATCTACTTCAACGCTTGTTATACTTGTTGCTATGCTGTTCCAAACTGGAAATTGTTGAAATCAGTGTTCCTTTACAATAAGTTTGTCGTTAGATATCAAGATATTCACGAACTGGCGATTGGTAATAATTTGTATTATCCTCTAATGGCTCACGGATGAGCATTGTAGCTCTCAAAATTGGAAACTTGTTTATTGTCATAAGAAGTTTCCCGAAGATGACATATTCATACCTCATTTGAAAAGTTTAAAATGCAAGTTTGTCATTTAGTCACATAAATTTAAGCTAGACACTCGAGTAACGTCAAAAATTCATTTTCAATTTTCTTTATATGTTTATTTTGCCCCAAACTGTTAATAAATACAGATTTGGTCGGTTAGTGTGTTTAAGCATTTTACTACCTTACATTTCAAAATTTGAGTACTATCTTTAGCCTGGCTTTTTAGTAAAATCAGCATTTTGAAAACTCTTCTTAAAAACCCCATCGTGGTCTTCCAATGTCATTACAAGGGAATTTGAAACACGGAAAAGAAGCTGGGATTAATTAGCTCGATACTAAAAAATGAATAAAATTTCATCGAAAGTCCCAGTTGCAGGCTTCTCCATGTCCTTCGTGCAATTATATTTCTTTAAATCATTGCCTTGTATAAAATACGAAATTATATTGCAGGATGAGCATTACATGCTAATTCCCAGAATGCCAGTTAATAGAGGAAAAATTTCTATAAATGCTACATGAAGTAATCAGTGTATTTTAGCCATTCGGAAGCAATGGAACGATCAAATGGAAAATAAAGATAATAGTCATTTTGCAGTAATAATTGGGTTCTGCCGAAATGACTTAAAAAATATTTTTATTCAGTCTTGGTGAAAAAAATTAACAAATCCACTCGAAATAAATCTTGTACATACCATGCACTTGTTCTTGTACCATGCTATATAGCTTATAGCACTGTACTTCTGCTCTACTCTGTTCACAAAAAGTTAGCTAGCTCTCCTGTACATCGTGATTTGTACCTTCTAACAAGCAATAAGCTTTATACCAATAATCTATTAGATTATTAGGGGATCAAGTATCGTATCATCATCATCGTAATTGGATGAGACGATGCTTCATTGATTTTCGGCCGCTTAACAACTTTTTCCATAACTGTTTGAATCTTGATGCACTTGTTACCAGGTTAGTTTCAATTTGAATTTCTCAGAAGTTGTTAAAACAGCAAGCTTTTTGTAATCTAGCTGTTCATGTATTCAACGTATTGAAGTAGTGAATAATATATTCTAAGTATATTTACAACACTCGTATTAAAGCAAACTTGATTTGGCTTGTCCACATGGTATAAAATAAATTGCCATGTGATTTGATAAACCCTTCATAGAAGTTGGTTTAATCCTTATTAAATTTAATGAAGTTGTCCATATTATTTTTCTGTAGAAGAATAAACAAGTGAGCAATACCGTTTTATTATGGGAGATGCTTATTATGAAGATGTCAAATGTTTTCTTTAACTTTTAATGTGCTTCGTAGTTCAAAGATGAGCCAGTTCGTGAGATAAAGTTCGTAGCTCACGAAATAGCCAAAGTTTCATCTGTAAGGAAAGTTGCCTTAAACTATGCTTATATAAGCTATGAATTATGACTTATAATTCATAATTATTTCAATTCCAAGCCACTGAAGCTTATAGGTTTCTTTCTGAACTATTACATTCATAACATTTCTGTACATAGGCGCTGCTTGGAATTTGTCATGTACGTTAATCCGAAATTCCAAGAAATTCGTTAATGACTTGTTCATTTTCTACTTTGTTATATTATGGACATCTGAGTCTCTACTGAAACGGAATTCTGAGTAAAGATCGCACAATTCAATCATCCTTATCAGCACCAAGTTATTCCATTGGACTGAGCCAAAAGCACATCCTTTTGATAT
>JAQGAP010001507.1:0-19545 GCA_034697805.1 Orchesella bifasciata
GACACAATGGAGGAACGTCTCCAAAAAGTTCTGGAAAAGAAGGCACTTCTCCCTCTAATTAAGATGGAAAAGGTTCGTTTGGTAAGTGGAAACGTAGCCTTGGAAAACCTAGGACTTGAGCCTGAAATCTGGGGCGAATTGAGTGCAAGTGTGGATGCAATTGTACACTGCGCTGCGCACGTGGATCACACCGAATACTACAGGAAAAAGGATTCTACGAGCGATGCTCGAGCTGTCAACATTGGAGGAACCAAAAACGTGTTGGAATTCGCTTGTGAAAGGAAGTTAAAATATGTTTTCCATGCAGCTTCCCTCCTCTCCGTAACCAAAGTTGATGAGGAAGGAAAAATCATAGAAAATTGGTCAAATGTTGAAGATTTCGATGGAGTGACAGCTTTCGCCTATCCAATTTCCAAACATGTGGGTGATTGCCTCATGAAAGAAGCTGAAGAACGGGGAATACCATGCAAAGCCGCAAGACTTCCATTGATTGTAGGAGAATCTAAAACGGGATGTTGTTCTCCAGAAAGCAATCATTACATGTTGAGGTACATGTTTATCCTCAAATATGGTGTTATGCCATCAATGCCCATTGCTGTTCCAATGCTTCCCGTTGACGTCTGCGCAGATGTTTCATGCCAACTCTTTTTTGATGAAGGGGCATCCTCAGGTGTTTATAATGTTAACCACGCCAAGCCGGATTTAGACCAAGAGTTCGTGAACGTAGCAGAAAAATTCGGATATAAAGTGGAAACAGTTGAGCTTTCCGAGTTTACAAAGAGAGTGCAAGAGACTGTGACAGCCAAAGACTCTACCCTGAGCGTTTTTGCGGACTTGTACAAGGAGGAAGACACATTTATGGCGTATTACATCAATTCACCCATTATCAGACAGTGGCTGGAAGGAAATGAGAAGGTTTTCTTGAGCAACAAAGTTCCCAAAGTTGTGACCAACTTTTATGATAACCAGGGACCCACAATGGAGTATATTTATAATGACCTCATGTTCCTAAAGGAGAAGGGGTGGTTTGAGAAATTCGGGCTGGAAAACGCAAACTCCCAAAAGGAACTCAGTTCCTCGTAGTTATGATAATCATGAGAATATTTGTTGGTGCTGCCTTTTTGATTTTATTGAATTGCGCATTTCATTCATAAACATATTATAAACTCGGAAGTATTTTTATGTATAAAATGTTGTTTATTGCAAATAAATTGTAAATATAAATTGTATTCAATATAGTCTCATTTGCGAGTTTGTTGCTATTTTATTGTTTTTTCATCCTGAAACAATTGCAGCAAAAGGACTTCCCTGCACATATTCTACATAAAGGTGACTGTTACATTGTACTTTTGGTAGGAAATCGGTCTCTTTATTGTGTATGCATATGTATGCTTCACTCCAACGAAGGCATTTCAGGCATAATCCTAAAGTTCTGGTTTCTCACAATGAGAGGTACGATCAACAGTAAAAAGCGGCGTTGACAAAGAAATGGGTAGTGAGCATACATATCCATGGGATTATAATTTTCAACCCTTCATTCAAGCGTAATCCCATCAAGGCTGACATTTGACTGTACTTATCCGTTATGAAGGGTTCCTCAATTTTTTCTCGACCATGACAAAATGACTCATTATTGGGAGACCTTATTTTTGTAACAATTCATTTGATACATCCAACATGATATCCTATAAAGTCTAGGGAAACTAAAAGAAGGGATTCATTCTTCCCTTTCATTTCACATCAGAAACAACCTCTAACCGAAAAATTGTCTGAAAGAAGTATTCAATTTCTGGATACACGAATAGGGTTCGGGGCAACGTGAGGCTTATAAAAAACTGGTGGATTCTACTGTTGCAAAATATTATAACAACATGGGTGGCTGTGCTGGAAAAATTTATAGACCAACTAAAGAAGTATTCATGGAAAATAACAGGCTATTACTGGGAAATAAGGTTCATATGTCAGTCATATCACATGATCCGTTTACTCCACAGTCAATGGTAAGCAAAATTGAACTGCCTTCTTTCATTCTGCTTCATGGTAGTAAAGATGACTAATTTATCATTCATTTTTTTTAATGAATTGCAACATAAGTGGCAGAGATTTGTTGATCAGGTCGAAGGACCATCACAAAAAGAGTTTCTGCTGAATTCATAATTCCTTCTGATGACTGAGAGATTGAAATCTACGCAAAAGACAGAGGATTTGTTATGGTTGGTAAGTGAGATCAAATCACTACACAAGTCATCTGAATAAACTCAATGAATTGCCAACTTAACTTGAACTTTATTTTATTGTGCAGATACTGCCTGTCGTAATCAATCAACGAAGAAGCGGCACCAAGGTTCCCAGACGCAGAGCAAAAAAAAACTTACCACACGTCTAGGTCATCACGGCAGCAACGATTGCAGTTGAACTCTCGTTACTCAAGATTTTGAATAGCTCTTCCCTAAAAAAAATCATATTTTGACGAATTTGCTGATTCTTTTTATGACTATATATTAGCTCGAATATAATTCTCCCAAATTATAGTTAAGGTGAGCTATTATAACTGCTTTTTTCAAAACATGAAGGGACTTTCATTGCTCCTTTGTAAATGTTAATATTATCGTAACTGCATTAGCGAACTGAGAAATCACAAAATTTCCCAATAAAATGCATGTATAAAACTATATAAAAACGAGCCTTACTAATTCCGAAGGATATGACAGGTTCCCTTTTTCTTTTTTGTTCAGGACTCCCATGAAACCTTTTTACACTATGTGAACTGTGAGTCAGTTTACCTAAACTTGGCAGCTGAAATTGCGCAGAAAATTAACTGTTTTCATTCAGTTGGATGGTGGTAGAATAGTTGATTTCACTTTCACTCCTCATCCCTTTTCATAATCATAAATAGGAACACATAAAATTCATAATGAAGTTTGCGGTCCTTCTATTCAACTTTGGATGAACATACATAACCACATTGTCTGCGGTACGATAGGAATTCTACTTAACCTTTTAGAACCTCTTTTTACCCTGTGCAATCTCTAAATGCAAGGTTCGTGATGATTAGTTAATTTTTGTAGTCCTTTAATCAATCTTAGCATTTTTTGTACTTGAAAACCATAAATAAGAGCAATCATCAATGGAAAGCATGCATAGAGAACAAGCAGCGTGAACAATTTCTTTTTCATAAGTCATTCGACACAGTGTACTTATAGAAAAGACAAGTATCGTCTTATAAAATCAGAAGTGTATAAAGATATAAAACATACTAATTTTTTTCTTTACAAAATGTAAGCAGAATGAAAGTTTGTTTGAAACTGATTGAAAATTCATTAGTAAACAAAAAACAATCTGAAATGAGTGGTTCTAGATCATTTATTCTTTACGATATACAGTTCTTAAATTTACATAGACAGTAATTAAGTCATTTTAAGAAGAGCTTTTTATTAAATGAAAAATCAGTGCCTACTTCTCCAATCATTATCGTGCAATAATATAAATGTAACGTAAGACGTGCCTTAAAGCGTTTATTCCATGCATAAATCAACGAAGAAGCGGTATAAATGCTCCCACTCCCAAGTGTAGAGCAATGTTTAGAGAAAGCAGAACTTTCTCCAACCAACAAAGTAGCAATGATGGCAATTTTACAGCCGTTACTCAAGAATTTGTACAGCCATTCATTAACAATCAACATTGGTACCAGTTCTCTCACCCTTACTTTGACTGTTGGCTTTTATACAATTTTTACTCCGAAAAATGTTAAGACGCACAATTATAATATCAAAAAATGTCTGCCAATTTTATTACAATTTAGTACTATCGTTATTCAATGGCTCAATTGGCTATCCAAAAGTCCTTATTGACATGCATAAATGCTAGAATAATATGATAGTTTTTTTTATATTTAATCATTATATTTGTCCACATTTATTGGGGTTCAGAAACAGAATTTCTGAGAACTTGTTGTGTTGTGACTTGCGTAATGTACAATTTGTCAAGATGTAACAACTACAAAAGCTAAACTACAACTTTATGGGTGAATACAGTTTTCGCACCTGTGAACGATACAATTGTTTTAGTCTGTAGCTTTTTTTCATTGCAGAGTAAAAAGGATTATCCATTTACATTGACCGATGCGACCTTTTTATTTTGTCTTGTCAAGTTTGTTAAACGGAGTTGTCACTTTTGTCTAGCTTTTCAATTTCACTCAAAATCATCACTTTTTGCATCTTGTCAGAACGTCGTCTTGTCAAGGTGGGCTTCAATAGACAACCACTTCTGAACAAGCGCTGCCAGATGTATAGAGCAAGAAACAACACGAACAGACGCCTCAATCACAAAAACGACAAAGAATAAAGTTCATTGTCACCATAAACAACAGTCACAACGTTTTTTACAGCGTGCGCAGCAAATCTCTTGTGCATAAAGGATTGAGATCGACAAACTTGCTCAGTCTTGTGTGTTCGTTGACATTCTCGCAACTACCTGAACCGGAAGAAGTTGGAAGCTTTTGCTAATAATAAAATTACTTTGATTCTTTCAGTGGATCCATACATCGCTCTTATCTTTCCCTACGACTAACGACGAAGCGCTTTTGAATTGAATTGGTAAACTAAACTGTTGAAATTTTGGTAAGTTGTAGGGAAATAAGTTATCGTTTGTAAAGGGAGCACTGGTTAATATTTTTAGTTCTTATTTAGGTTGCTGGAGTCATCAGACGCTGACGTTGGGATTTGTGAACATGTCGACTGAAAATTGTGAAGTTCCGTCTCTCCTCCTGAGGAACCAGGATCAACCAAGGTCAGAGGAAGCAGCTCCTCCAAAGACAATGGAAGATCTGCCACCTGAGGTATGTCCTTTTCCCATATACATCCATAATAATTGGAACTAAAATGAGCACCTAAATGATCATGCATTATTAAATTGCAGTTGCTGACCAAAATTTTGGAGTTGGTGGCGACACTGGATGGCAACAAGAAAAACATGTTGGGATTCCGGCTAGTCAAATCCCAGTGGAAACAAATATTGGATCCCGTCATCGAAAATATGATTTCCTCAGGAAAGTTTGAAGTCGTTCCAGCATTGAGCATCGAAGTGGTCGAGGGCGCACTCAACGTGCGATCTCCAACGAGGGTTGCTGACAGTATGAATCCGTTCCCGTTCAACTCTCTCCGTATCATCGGAACTCTCAACGCCCAACCTGCTCACAATCATCCAGAGCGTTCCCAGTTCCCAATGCTGAGTTTGCCAGCCTTTGCATCAAGATTTGGAGGAAATCTAACAACTTTCACTTTCTGCAACCAATTAAAAATGCCCATCAACTCGCTAGCTGCGATGCTCCGCTCGATGCCCAATTTGAAACGGCTAAGTTTGGAGGAAGTGAAGGAAGAAGGCCAGGAAGAACTTGTTATCCCAACTGCACCACTTTTGCCAAACCTCACCACCTTGGAAATCACGTTTCACAACCTATTCATATTCAACAGCAGTGAACCCTGCATTCTCCTTGGATGGCTGATTGGTTCGTATTCTGCGCAGTTGGTTCGCTTGCATGTGGATTCAAGATATCCGCTCCCTCCTCTTGTGGCACGCCACCGGTATTCCGTTTCCGAACAAGATGCTCGTCCTATTGTTACCACCTCGGAGTCTGCCTTTCGAAACCTGAAAGAGCTTTATCTCACTCATCCGAATAAGGAGTTTCTAGTAGCCAGTGAAACCCCTGCGCTCAAACGCTTATCACTGTCAAGAAATGGCGTCTTTCCAGAAATGTACGATTTTGACCTTAGAGATGTGACAGCCTTCATTGAGAAATGTAGCAGTACTTTGGAGACTCTCAGCTTTGACTGGGGTCATTGGACTCTTGAGGATCCGATAGGGATTTTTCCAAACCCGCAACTTGAACTTGGAGCTGCGCAGGTTGGGTTTCCACGACTAAAAACGGTCTCTATCAGTTACCCTTGTACGGATTTGCAAGAAATCGTTCTCAGTGCCTTTCTCGCTAAGTTTCGGGCGCTGAAAACGCTCCACTTACGCAGCTTTCGGGATCACCGTGTTGGGGTCAGACTCCCAGTTGTTGAAGTTGGGAATGGGAACAACCAAAATGATGAAGAAGTTGCTGCTCTAAAAAATCAGTTGGCTCCGGTTCATCAACGGATACGCGAGATTCAGATTAACAAGGAGTCAGCAGCATCAGCTCTAGACGAGTTAACCGATCGTTTTAATAATCTACCACGGGAGGAACGACATATGCTTGAAGCTGAATTCATAACTCTGAGCATTGAGATGAGCAGACTTAAAAGGGTCATGGGTCTCGCTCAACTTGAGAGGTCAGAGATTTACAATCAATTGGCTGCCCTTGGTGAAAACACGAAGGAGATAATGGTTCAACAGTTGCTGGAGCGAGAAGGATTTTGGAGCAACTTTCCCAGTCTCAAGACCGTGACCGTCAGCTCTGGTGACAGACGTAATGGGGATGTCTCTGTGGTTCGAAGAACGGATGATGCTTGAGCTTCAACTGACAACCAAAGGAAGGTGACAGACATATTGAATTAGAGTTTTACTGTTAAAATAAAATGCGAGTTTCGTTTATTCACCATTTGTGGATGTCCGTAATTATTGCCTAGTTTACATATAAACGTACTTTTTTATGACTTAAAATTGTAGAATTAGCAATTAAACCGCGTAACGGTGATTGTATTTACTCATGAAAAAATAACCAATAAAAATAAAACGTTGTTGATTTTAAATTCTGGTAGTTTATCTCATTTTGTATCCATTAAATTACTGCTCACCTTATTGTCGGAAGTCTTAACTTTACGCGTCACTAGTTTTAAACCCCTTTTCTGTGCAATAAGCTAGTAAATGACTTTTTAAGACTGCTTCATAATCATTTGCATCAAATGATATTTATTTCCTTCAAGTAGTCAAACCTTTTGTCAAACTCCTCTGTTTCTGCGGCGTCCTTGGATTGGACTTTCTAATTGAACTGTGTTTCGTAGGTGGCTGGTCTTGCATTGATGTTGCCATTTTGTTGTTCTTCATTTGCGTTCCGGTGTTTTTGCTTGGAAGCCATTGTAGCGAGCCTAGCTCTGCAGCTTGATATTCAGTTTCAACTTTTGAAGGAAAAGGTCGCTTCCGAATTGTTATGGTGCGGGATTAAAATTTGAAGTTTTGTCAGTTTTTTTTGTTGTGGATTGAAGGTGTAAAATAAATTCATTTTTTCGTGCTAATGTGTGCCGTTTCCTTCAGCTTAATAGTCCTCCAACGCCCATAATAGTTCTGTTCGTCGTCTTTGGAAACTTTGACGTCGTAACCTTCATCGCTCCTGACATTCTCTTTGAGGAAACCTTGCAGAAAACCGCCACAATCCTATTTCTCTACCTGCTTCGTCTCTAGATAGTGGGGATGAGCGTCGTCAAAGTATTTCGTTATCTCGCATTCTTCCTCTCGTTGATAAGCTTCGTGGCAATGCATTTTCTTAACTGCATCAATCTCCTCAACCAACTGGGGCAACCTGAGACCTTTGTCCGCTTCTCAAACATCAATAAATTATGAATTATTCGTGGACAAGACTTTAGTGGGATAGAAAGAAGCAAATCTTTTGATTTATTCATGTAAAACTAGAACATCATATTTCAAAGGTAATCAATACTTTCTGCTGGACTTTCACCACAGTTTTGGAGTCCAATTAAAGCACTTTGGATCCAGTTTGAGTTCACCACCTCCTCCAGTTGTCGCTGTGTCTGTCTTCTTTTCCTCATGATTTTTCATCACCTTTCTTTCCTAACACGATCACGTAGCCACCTTGGTAATAGGTGAGAATGTCGAGGGTCTCGAAATTACGTCCTCTTCCTTCATCGCTGTCATTTCACAAATCTGTCTGATTAAAAAGTACAAAATATAAAAACAGGATAGATAAAATACAATAAAAATAGATTTTGAAGCTTACTCGATGCTTATCCTAATGGTGTAATCGTCCCCATCATCAACCTCCATCCAAACTGCTTTCTTGTAAGCCCAGAGAATGTCCAGCACCGTTTGCGGTCATTAACTCCGATAAGAAAGGAGTCCAAAGTCGGAGAGCGGCTTCTCAGGTGACCCCAACTTTCCCTCTCGCTTGCTCAACTCATAACCTAAAAAAATGAGAAAAATTACGCATTAAAATCATGACAAATTCCACCAGAAGTTTTTAACTTACTAAATTCAATCATCAGCTTCCCGTAGCCCTTCCTCTGATAAGGTGGAAAGGTGAGAATACACTCCACATCGTAGTTCTCCGCCGACTCTTTGACTTTACTAAAGTTACCCACAAGGTGACAGCCCTTATTGTCCGCAATGGTCATCAAATAAAACAAGAAGATGGCCACCCACTTGTGATCCACAAAGAGTTTGGAAAGAAGGCACAAATTCTTCACCTATTCCTTATCCTTCCGCCCATCCGCTTCGAAAAATGAGATGTTCCCCTTCCTATAGATTTCTCGGCCTGGAGGATACTTCCGCTGGCATTTGACCAAGTGACGCTTCAAGCTGTGAAGTGAAGCCACGTATTTCAAACAGAATTCACAGATGAACAAGCACTCCAGCCTGGTGACCAGCTCTTCAGGGTACGGAGAGAAATACCAGGGTTTCATTCGATACCTTCCGAACTCGATCAGGGACACGTTCTTCAGAAGGAGCTTATCCACATTGTGACCCCAAGTTAGGGAGTGTCTTGAGGCGCCACCACCTTGAAATGGATCTGAATGGGAAGTTGGGGCTTCAGTTCCAGGCTCGATCTTGATTATACCAAGGCCAATTAAAAGGGTCTTCTTCCGTTTCTTGGGTGGAGTCGTGGGGGAAAGCGAGAGGGAAGCTACAGTCCACCCCAAACCTTCGTCCCCTCCAGCTACAGCCCCTCCTTCTTCTTTGAAAGGACGTAGTATTTTCCCAAGGATGATCCTGTCTTCACCGACGCCTTTATCCAGCCGCTTGTTGAAGCCAATGTAGTGTACATAGAAAGTCTTGGAGGAAGCCCTCGGTTTCCTTCCATTTCCCAGTTTTCTCCAGTGGACATCCGCACTTCAACTCCACATCCTTTCCCAAGGTTCTCCTAAACAAAGGACAGTTTTAGAAAATCAATGTCATGTTACGTTAGTAAGCTAATCAACAGTTGACTGATAAGATAACTTTAACTTACCACCCCGCGCCCCAAAACCTCCTCAAACCTGGCGTCTTCGCTTGTCACAACTTTTCTCCTCTCCATTTTTGCCTTTTGCTTTTACTTCCGCTTCCAACTACGTCTGTTCTGGAAATAGATGATAAGATCAGAAAAGTTTTTGCATTTAGTCTCACGCCGCCCCAACTTTCTGTAGTTTTGCCAGCAAAAATGTTTTTTTCTGTCTTGAGTAAACGTGTTCGGACGAAACAAACCAAAAAGCATAAAATTAGATCATTTCTCGTTTCTTCAAAGGAATTCGTTATTGTGTTTTTGTATTGAAGACGGATCTTTGGATATCTTCATTACAGCGTTTATCAACCAGTTCCGAGTTCAGTAATCAGATAAGGTCGTAAATTGTTTCAAAACGTGTGACGGGCAACGGATCCTTCTTTCTTTTAACTGTTGACATTCCAATCAACAATGTTTGGTAATTACCTCTTCATTTCTTAACTCTCCTTGTATTGATGATTGAAATTGATTAATTTGTGTCAATTAATTTTTTCGCAGGTGGGTTCGAGACAAGGGATGCTGGTTTGAGTTTATCTGGTCAATTGACGGATACTCAGCCACAACAAGAGGAAACTCAACAGACGACAACCGGAGGTGGGACACCAGGTCTCTTTTCCAACGGACAAACCGAGCCACTGGAAGTGATTTCCACCAGTTTCGTTGCCCCGACTAGACAGGAAGCAGTGATGAAAGTGATAACCAAGATCAGCACTCGGCACCAGGTGATCACCGCGATGAAAGAGTATCAAAACAAATCGTTTGAGGAGCTCCGTGTGGAAGACTATCAACAGGCAAACTGGAAGGGTCCTCAAGCATCAACATCAACTGATCTATTTGGAGCTACAGCTGGGCGAGCTCAGACCTCTCTGTTTGAAACTGGAAGCTCTTCCGGAGTGTTTGGACAAAGACAAATCACTCCCACCGCAACCTCCACTAGTCAGTTCAGCTCTCAAGCAAAACCAGGAGGACTCTTTGAAAGTGGGGCAATACCTCCCTTTGAAACGACTGGCTTCCAATCATCTTTTGGTGCTAACAATAACAATGCTGCGGCAACAACAACCGCCGCAACTCGCCCGCTTTTCAAAGCTCATCCTTTGATGTCCACAGCCACTGCTCCTGCCACCAACTTGTTTGGAACTCCAAACTCTTTCCCGTTCTTGGGATTTCCATCTCTGTTTAATTTCATGGTCCCCACATGTCTCAGAAACTTTCAACAGCAGTTGTTCCCTTCGGCAGTTCAACATCAGAAATATTTACCAGGATACGTCCCTTACGCGACAACACCTTCCAGGCACAACCCTTTCTTGAGCTCTCCTACGACCACCGCCACCCCGGAAGCAAAAGAAGGACCTTCCTCCTCAAAAGATATGTCTGGTGTCCATCAGAAGCAACGAGGGAGGCCCACAAAACTGGTGATACCCGACCACATCACCGTTTTCGACAGCGACCATCCCATGTACCAGTGCAACGTCTGCCGAAAGACATTCAAATCCAAGATCACCATCAAATACCACGAGTTTTGTCAAAATGGGGACAAGCCAAAGCCATATATTTGCGGGGAATGCGGCCATGGGTTTGTAGTCAAGCATAACTATGAGTACCACCTCCGGACCCACTCGGGGGAGAGACCTTATGTCTGCCCGAAGTGCGAGAAGCGGTTCATCTACCCCGGCCATTTGACGAGTCACATGCACTCCCACACGAAGCCATTCATCTGCCAAGAATGTAATCGTGGGTTTGCCAGCTCTCAAGCGCTCAGATCTCACACCCTAGTTCACTCTAAGGAGACGCGGGACCTCCAAAGGCAGAGCAGCCAGCGCCCCCGCCTCCACGCCTGCGATCACTGCAGCAGGAAGTTCTCTCGCAATTGGGATCTTCGACGGCACCTCATCATTTGTAATGGTTAGCATCTATAGAAAAGCATATAAATAAAAGTATATTGTCAGAGTTTAAAAATGTAAAATCATGATTAATTTTAGGTGAGCGTCCCTTTAAATGCTGGATTTGCAGGCTGGCATTCAACCGGAAGGACACCCTCAACGACCACATCAAAAACACCCACAATCAACTGAAAGAGGGGGCCAACCAGCTCGCCAAGGAGGCAGTAACCGAGTACCTCAAGAACAATGCCAAGAGCCGCCCGCAGCAGCCTCAGAATATTCCGACTTCGACAGTTAACCCGGTGGCCATGTAAGTATAAATAAAAGGGATTTTTTCAGGAGGTGGTAACCTATTTTTAAGGGATTTTTTATAAAGAATTTTTCCTAATTTTTCCAGGGGTTATGAATCCGACGACTGGATGAGCATCGGAGGTGAAAGGCGGGGCGCTGCCATCAATGAAAATGAGATGCCGATAGACCTGCGAACTAATATTCACCAAAGAAATTAAATAGGTGGATTTGGAGGAGATGTCCTCCTCGCTATTAAACAACAATCTGAATTACACTGTCGTAATCAATTAATTGATCATTCATTCATGAGCTTAAATTGTATGGAATGGGTTTGTCTTGTTGTAAATGGAGAATTAATGAATTTGTTACTTTTAAATAAAGTTAAACACCAACAAAACTCTTAATTTATTTTAATCTTAACAAACTTCAGACTCATAAATATAAATATTATGGAATAAAAATGCATTTTTTTCATTGAGTCTCACGTCACCCCAACTTTCTCGATTTTATAGTAGACTCAGCAGTCGACAACTGAGTGACAACACAAATACCGGCAAAGACCGCAGACGGTTCCGCATTGGAGCCATTTTGGAGGAGGATGAGAACAAACCAAGGGGGACGGCTGATAGTGGGGAAGTTGGGGATTGTAGAACTTCAACAGCAGAAGAAAAAGAAGAAAAGGCATCACCTGAAGAGATCACGAAAGGCTGTGGGGTAATCTGCACTCGTGCTCGACGCAAAGACGGATAAAGCATTCGTAGCTAAATCTGATCCAATTTTTATGAATTTGACATGGATGTAATGTAGTTTTGGGCTCTGAGCAAGCAAATTAGTCAGTTCCAAATTGCATCTAAATTTGTTTTCCCTCAACCCAACCCACGTCATGGTCACAAAATATTTCAGCCCTTCCAATTAATTTTCTTGTGTTTTTAAACCTAAACTCTCAACTTTTCAGAACTCCTCAAACTCATGGAAAATGTTTCTCGTTTGTTTTCTTTCCAGTTTTCATGATGCTGTTGAAAAACGAATTGGCACAAGGTGAGTTGCTTAAATGCTTAAAAAATATGTTTTTATGCGCTATTAACTCTCAATTTACTTGTTTTTCAGACGTGAAATGCTACGCTTGCTCCCGGCGTCATAAATAAGATATGAATTTTGTATAAAAAGGTATAATTATATCGTGAGAGAATACGTCAATAAAATCCAATGACTAGACATTATAAATACAGCAATATTACATGTAACACAGACCTACAAAGCAAACGTTTTTTATTCCAGCCCATATAATTTAAATATCCATAGATTTCTCATGATATCAAAAAGAAGATTGGTTTGTGAACAACTAATTTCTCATTTTTGTCTTTTAAACACGTCATAATTCTGTACCTATCGGGTATTAAAGTAAATCCCCTAAGTTTTAACACTCCAGCAAAAAAAAATCTTGCATGCACTCACACCTTTGGTCATGTAGTAACTTTGAGATTATAGTCAAGTGAGAAACTGCCAACTTGAGTAGTAATTGTTTGATGTTGTTGCGTGCTGCATCCGTTTATCACGCAAGCACTTTTGTTTGTGGTATGATTCAAGCTCAATCATGTTTAAATTTTAATGAAGTTATCTGCCAACCCCGTCTTGAATAGGAACAGTTCAAATCAGTTTGTCTAGAGCACGCGATTGGAGAATAAAACTCCGGGTTTTGAAGGATTAGAATTTATTTACTTCCAAAATTCCTCACCGATTTTCATACAATGAGAGCAAATACACCTTTGGCAAAATACTTCAGGGGAGATTCTCCATTTCGAGAATTTCTTTTGGTTTGTGCCCTCACCGTGATTATAATCAAGTTGTTGCAATCCATAGCTAGAAATTGGCTCTCTTCAACCAAACATTTTCCACAAAATGAAGATCCTTACAAAACCTTTAGGTCTCTACCCGGACCTCGACCGTTTCCATTGAAGTTTATTGGAAACGCGTTGAGCGTTGTTTCTAATATAGGTATTAAGTGGAAAACATTTGTTTACATTTAAAATGGTAAAAATTAAGTATATTAGTATTTTTTCATTTTGCTCTAGATATTCCACAGCATCTTCTCAAACTAGCCAAAAAGTATGGTCCATACTATCGCTTTACGTTTGCTAATGAAGAGTTCATCGTTATCAGTTCACCTCCGGTGGCCCAAGCCGTGCTGTCCTCAACTGAGTCTCTACATCTCCGAAAAGGGCTTGCGCTGGAAAAGATTTGGCCAGTAGAAACTCAAGCCCTTGTCATTTTCCCGGGAGGTGCGGAATGGAAGAAGCGAAGGAAAATGTTATCTCGTCCATTCCTCAACAAAGCTCTCCAATTGCATAATCCATGTTTTAACAAACAATGCGACCGAATGTTGGAGAAACTGTTGAAGCGATTTATCAATGGAACGACGATAAACGTTGTTAATGACTTGTTGAGGGAATGCACCTTTGGAATTTCCAGTGAAACTTTAATGGGCGTTGATATTGTTGAAGAAATTGAGGATGGAGCTCAATTTCATGAAAGCTTAGAATTGTTAGAAATGACAAAAAACTAATATCATTAAAATTATTAAACTTTTACTAATTTTACTTTTCTTTTTAGATTTAATAAAATAATGTTTGGCCGAATTTGGCGTCCTTGGCTCCTAATTCCTTGGGTTTGGCGTAATAGCTTCCAATACAAGAAGCTTACAGCTTTGGAAAATCGGATGAAAAAAGTAGTTTTCCAAACGATTGAGAAATACCGTGAAAAAGTGGCCCTTGAGTCCGACATTGACGAGAATGGAAATGATGATTTACGATATGCAATGACTGAAGTCATGATTCGAAATAAAGTCGAGGAGAAGAACATTTTTGACGAAGTTACTGCGATGCTTGGAGTTGTAAGCGGAATTGATTCAAAGGGAATTGTTAAAATGTGCTAAAAAATCTGAGAAAATATTTTATTTCATTTTAATGGTTTTCAGGCTAACGACACAACGCCACTTTCAACTGAATACACCTTGTTTCTGTTGGCACTGCATCCAGACCACCAAGTAATTTTTATAGTAAAAAAATGTTCTATAATTTTGCCAACTAAACAACACATTTACTGAGTTTTTGTAGAAAAAGTGTCACCAAGAAATTGATGTGGTTTTCAACAATCCTTCAAATTATGAAAATGGAATTTTGAAGTTTGAAGCCCTAAAGGAAATGAAACACTTGGAAAGATGTATCCAGGAATCCTTACGGATTCACCCAATAACTTTGATAACGAGACGACTGGAGGCTCCTTTGCGAATAGGTAAAATTTGCGGTAGTTGACAAATTACAAATATTTACTTTCTGAATCGCTTACTAAATTTTTCTATGATTTGTGCTTCTTAAAAGATGAGAAACTGATGCTCCCAGCAAATACTTCCGTAATTGTTGCTCCGTACATCATGCACAATCTGGAGGAGTACTATCCAAACCCTGATAAATTCGATCCGGATAGGTTTCTACCCGAACAAGTGAAAGAAAGGCATCCTTACGCCTATATTCCTTTTTCCGCGGGGATTCGTAACTGCATCGGTGGGTACTTCTGTTACTTTACTTGTTTGATAAATAAAAAATAATATTTAATCAGTAATAATCTATAATTTGTAGGTATGAAGCTAGCACAAATCGAATTGAAGGTCATGATTGCCACGATTTTGAGAAATTTTGAAGTTCGCACACACGACAAAAAGGAAAATATCAAGTTGGTTGTGGATGGAAGCATAAGGCCTGCTGATCCCATTCGATTTAGTTTAACAAAACGTGAATCATTGATGTAAGCTATAACTTTTTCAATTGTATTTTTAAACTTATAAATCTTTAAATAAAAACATAGAGCTACCTCTGAACTTGATAATTGAGTAATTATTTCAATAAATTCGATCAATTTTCTCTCGATATTTGTTAACGACATGGCAGAATGGGAAAAATTTATACAACAATAATTTATATTATGATGAAGAGATGATAATGATAATCTGCTCGGTACATGAACAAAAATTACATCGTGAGAGAATACGTCAATAAAATCGAATGACTAGAGCTCTAGCCATCATAAATACAGCAATATTACATGTAACACAGACCTACAAAGCAAATGTGTTTTATTATATAATTTACATATACATAGGTTTCGCATGATATCAAAAAGAAGACATTAAACTTGTGCACGCATTCTTCGTGACGTGATTTAATGGATCTCACCCGCTCACAGTTGGCTGGGTTTATAAATAGAAAAACGTTGTTACATAAAATCTTATAAAACTCATGCGATACATACCACCACGTGCTTCCGTGCATCACGCAAGCACTTTTGTTTGTGTTAGGACTCAAGCTCAATCATGTTTGAATTTTAATGAAGTTATCTGCCAACCCAGTCTTCAAGAAGGAACAGTTTAAATCAGTTTTTCTAGAGCACGCAATTGAGGCATAAAACTGCAGTTTTGAAGCATTTGAATTTATTTACTTCTGACCATCACCCACTAACCTACAGCTCGATTCTTCTTTTAATAAACTAGTGACACTATTTTTACTTCAGAATGATTAATTACCGACAAAAAGCTATAGAGAGTTCGCAGAAAGTATGTCTGCTTTTTCTAACCTTAATTATAATCTTCTTTGGCTATCCATTAGGTATCCTCATATTAGTGCCAGTGTTGAGCTATCGCTCAATTATAGCGTATTTCCTGCCAAAATTGGATCCACGATTTGGAAGTGTTTTAAAGGGACTCGCTGCTATTTTCAGTGCTCACACACCGTACACAAACCCCATTAGCATCTTACTTCCATTCTTCTACTTAAACAATTCGCTGGATAAACATCAACTAATAAAACTGTTTGACGAGAGGATAATGAATTTAGAGAATCAAAATGGGGATCCCACGTACATCCAACTGAAGCAGAGAATAGTTCGCAAATTTGGTTATAATTTCTGGTTTAACGTTACCAATTTTAATCTTTGTGAGCACATCAAGTATCTCGACGAACTGTGTCAAGAACGTCTTGTAAAGGATTCAGAAATGTTGGAGCTGACCCTTCAACTTAGCAAACTCCCTTTCCACTCCGAGCGAAGTCCATGGGAGATCATTCTCGTTCCGAGATTTCAGCATGAAACTGACCCACAGATTAAATCAGCCATCATATTTAGATTTCATCATTGTCTCGCCGATGGTTTTTCCCTTTTACAAATATTGCTTCGATTGGGTGAACGACCTATGCTGCTACAACCAAAGGAATCTCAAGCAAGGCCGTCACAAACATTTATGAATAAATTTATTTTAGGTGTGTACAATCTGCGTTTCCTTATTGAAGGACCGTACGAGGCATTCAAACTATTCCTTCTTTCAAACGACAACAATCAGTGGCTTACAAAAGTTGCGGAGAATTACACTGGAACATTTTCAGCACAGCAGCACGACTTTCCCTTGTCAACTTTGAAAAATATTAGTACTAAACGGCAGCTAAGTGTAGGAACAACTCTGATCACAATGCTTATGCAGGCGACTGCGCGAGCTATGAAACGAAGAAACGTGGTTGGAAATAAGGTCAAATTATATGTCACCTTTCCCTCCCCACTGCCCAACCGTCCGGATGGTGTTTGTAACCACTTTGTCTTTGCTAAAATGGCCGTTGATGTGGATGTTAATGATGTGATGGCAACGGTTCAAAGTGTTAAACTTGAATACGGTCGTCTCCAGCAATCAATCACTTTCCCTCTTTTAACATTCATTTCCAACCGCTTGGCTAATTTGCCCGTTGGATGGATTCCGGAACCAGGTGATGTAGGCCAGAGCACGTGCTTATTTTCTAACTTTCCAGGTCCAACCCAACCCATTGATATAGCTGGATGTGGAGTTGGGGAAATGTACGCGATAGCAAGCCCTACTAAAGGATGTGGTAAAAAATTCATTTTATTCATTTGTAATAATTCATATGCCAATTAAAACAGCATGATGTTTTTTGTTAATGATTGTTAGTCATTGCGTCGCTAGCGTTGAGCTACAACGGAAAACTTCGCTTTGTGTTTGGAGGTCACCAAATTAACATTTCGTCAGAGGATGCGGACTTCTTGAAAAAAGAAATTGTGAGCGTGTTTAATGAACTTTCGTAGATATACTTTTACTACAAAAATGTAAATCTTTGGATCTACTAAAAGGTTTTCAAAAATTATCAGAAATATCGTGAATAGTAAACTGCCATGGGACTGATTGTTTGAAATTGCGTCGAAAAAGTGTATTGTAGCTGATAACTATTTTAATCCAAATCCTGCCATAATAAATAGGTGCAAATTTCTAGCATCTTTTAGTATTACAATTTGATATAACGATGTGTATTTTTCATTCACACTGCTTACTTTTCAGAAAGGAAAAGAGTAATCATGAAATTGCTTTATTATAGCTGCAAAATTGCGGCATTTTGCCAAAAGGCTGAATGATAAACGGAGCTTTCATGCAATGCCAATCATCATTCATAATAAACTAATCTTTACTTCGCCATTGCACCATTTTGCACACGGAAACCAGACAAAATTGAGTGTTCTCAAACGAAGTTCGTAATTATGGTCGTTATTTTAAATTCTTGAGAAAATTACTATATTTACCTTCTTCGAGGATAAACTTGAAATTGTATTGGAATACTTTATTAGCGTGGTGAAATTACGTGCTAGTGTACAACATCTATCTATCCAAATGTATCGGGCATGGGAAATGTACAGAAGATACGTGGTTTTAATATGAAGCCGTCGATTTGTTGACCAATTGACCTGAAACTTGGAACACAGTCATATATACATGTAACGTAATTCATAATTCACGATGATCAAACCATTTTAATTGTAAAACTTTCCTTTTATATTCAGTCATTCATCATGTCTCATCCAAAGAAGCGAAAGGATCCTCATAAAACTCCTCAGAAAATCATACTCAAAAGGACAAGGATAAAAGCTGCAAAAAGTCTCAAAAACACATATTATTGACAAAAGTTACCTTTTCATTCCGAATATTCCGTACTGATACCATCATCATCATCATCCATATCACATTCACAATCACTTGCATGGTGATCGTTTGTTTGCAAATGGTTGTTTCCAGCTTCTTCATGCAAATGTATTGAAGCGAAATTTCAATACGTGCAGTGGAGACCATAACTTCACCCTCTAGATCTATTAAGAGTTTTAAGATTAAGATTAACGTGCCATAATAATCTCATCTGTAGCACTTGCTTGGATTACGTAAAAAGGTTATTAATAATGATGATAGGTGACTCATCGTAAAATCTATTTGGTAATTATGGAGTTGAAGAAGCATTCTCTTTGTTTATCCGTCTTTCCTCATTTTTTCATTTGTCTCATTTCCCCATAAGCATTCACCTGCTTTGAAGTAACTGAAACAGTAATCATTTTAACAAACTGAATAACGTTAAGTTAGTAACCAGGCTCCGCTTATTCAGTGCATAGATAAACCACTAATTTTGATGATAATGCATATAATGATGTACTACCTACCAAATCTTGCAATTAGATTTTTTGTTTATAATCGTCTGACGTTTCTTTTTGGCTAATAATCATACAGATTGTGGTAATTAGCGCTATTAATCATGTGGAAGTGTATTATTCATAATTGACTCGTACTCAGGGTGAATATAGCTACAAACGATTTTGCACTGCTGACTTAATGGCAGTAAAAGCTAAAAACCTTGACGTCACGAATTGGTTCGTAGCAACGTATTCTTTTGGCTTAACATTAGATACTAACCCAGCCTTGTTTAATCCGGCTGTAGAAATCTAATCTTATTAAAACAAGAAACCGGCTGTACCAATCAATTAAATACACTTTAATAAGCCTTTCTGACAAACGTTGTAAGCATCACCATGAAGGGCTCTGGAGTCCTCACTGTAGTTGTCGCCATTCTTTTGGTTACTGCGCTGGCTGAACCATCCTATGGACCACCACCTCTGCCACCAGGTTATCCAAAACCGCCAGGATACGAGCCACAACCTCCAGGATACGAGCCACATCCGCCAGGATATGAGCCACAACCTCCAGGATATGAGCTACAACCTCCAGGATACGAGCCACAACTTTCAGGATACGAGCCACAACCTCCAGGATATGAGCCACAACCTCCAGGATACGAGCCACAACCTCCAGGATATGAGCCA
>JAQGAP010001508.1:0-19541 GCA_034697805.1 Orchesella bifasciata
GGAATGATGTGGATAATATGCATAAATACTGATCTATGGCCACATTTCACGGGATTCCTGTGAGTAAACACAGATTTGAAAAATTCTGTATGGCAGAAAAACTACAACGAGTCAAATGAATTTTGGCTGACATGTTTTAGGTGAGTTTTATATGCAAATAAGCTTATTGTCTTGAAATATCAAGAAAATTGAATCCACTCCATGAAGGAAACAATACTCTAGTATAAAATGACTTTGTTTCCAACAGGACGAAAATAAAATCATCAATCCAATCTGATATCGACGGTGGCGGAGAGAGCACACATGATCGTTTCTGGAGCTTCCTTTAAAATCTGCTGTATATTCTGGTCTGATCTGATAAAGGAGTAAGGAAAAGGGTTTTTGTGTTTCGGAGTGGAAAAATGTGAGCAGCTCAGTGTGGATTTTTTTTGTTGATCTTTGTTTTCACACATTTTATCAATCTTCCGTAATCTTCGTGATTTGTATGTGAGAAGATTTGTCGGCTTTGTGGGATACTACTCTAAAGACAACATTCAAGATTTAAGGATTTTTCTATTCCCACTAGATTTCCCTACAAAATGTTTGTCTCTTTCTCAGCAGCACACAAACCACGTGCACACCGGGAAGGGAATAAATTCAGGAGGGGTAGCCTCATTATGTCAACAGATTTTTTACCCCGCACCACTTCCCATCAACATGCTATTTTGCATCTGGTTTGGGTTTTGTTTAGGGTCTAAATGTCTAATCACTCTAAAGAATTCTATTATTTTCTCTGTTTTTATTATGCACTGGGGCTCAATCTCAGATCTCAGTTTACACGGGGAAAGATTATATGTACTTAGGTGCCCTAATTAGCTTGTTATCAGATTACTCAATATGCCAGTCATCAGCAAGATCATTACTGATTAGGTAATTACTGAGGAACGTAGCGAATATCTAATATTGAGCATGCTGTGAGGTACATACTTTTGAGTGTGCCCTTCTACCTCCGTAACCAGAACCAGACTCAAATTGCAAATAAAAATGGGAGACGGAACGGAAGAGTTGTTGTGAGTCTGAGTTCCATACAAATAACTTTATCCTCATTCATCATGGCACCGTGAAGCAGACCGTATCGCTTTGCCACGCATCGTGTGATATGTGGTGGGCTCACTCCAATCAAGTGTACCGAGCTATTTGGAAATCTGGAATCGTTTCATTGCCCTTCCTTGCTGCTATCTGTCTTACAATTTTTATGGGGGCATTGTGCAACTCGTCGTACCTTATGAACTATGCAAATAGTTGTGTAGCAAAATTACACACCGTTGCCAAACCCGGATGCATGCAATAATGGAAACGAAGTAAAATTGCATTATACGACTAATCGCACCTCGAGTACATTCCATAATATAAAAAAAAGTGCAATATCAAATGACAAAGATGACGCAAGGGGAAACCTTTATAGAATGCAGGTTTTAGCATGGAATAAAATCCCAGTCTAGGTGAACAACAACATTACATTAGCGTCATCCACTTCATATATCATTTCACTGGTTATCTTTCTGCTTTACCAGTTACGTTCTTGGAGTTGTACTTGAACCGAGAAAATTACAAGAAAATTTAGAGCGATTTCTCATCTCGGCCTCGTCATCCCAGAGCCAAAAAAAGGAGGACTCATTCGTCACAGACAGCCTACCTAACTCACTCCACATGATAATCATATGATGGTGGTGCACAAGTGAAATGAGTGAGGAGCAGATGAAAAATGCGACTTTTCTCAACTCATTTATGCAAGTCATGCATCAAGAAAAGGAAAAGAATAAGAAAATCACACACAAATGTCTACGTACATGCAATATAGTTTGTGTGCTATGTCACGTTTTGCATTTCTCCACATATTTTCAGACAATCCCATTTCGGAATAGGTATAATGATATTTAATGCCCGCATAACATTATAATATAGACCGTTGCTCGGTATGCAGTTCAGTTCATGAAAATCAAGTAAGAAAGTTATCCTGTTTCATCGTCTTTGTTGGCAACAAAAACGCATATAAACATTATCTCATATTGCATTATGTCTTCTACCTCCAATGGCTCATATAGTCATGCCACAGTCTAAACCGTAACGACCGTATGAAAAGCGAAGCCAAACATCATAAAACCGGTAAGAAATTCGAAATGAATAGGCAAGTTCAGGAGCTCCACAGTGTTTCGTATCCCATTTTCTATTTATTTACTTTATTCTGCTCAGATGACGAAAGGATGATGAACAATACTTAAAATTAGTCGGTGAAGCCGTCTTGTAAAAAAAAAGTCAAGAAGCTTTTAAGTTAACACAAATCCAGGGTCATGAGGCTGTATTATGGGATTGAGATTGAATGATGATGATGATAATAGTTCAAAGACAAGAGCTAGAAAAGTAAAATAAACGGTGAAAGAGGAATGGCAACAAAAGTACATATTTATTTGAATTATGCACATACACAAACATCATGATAGTAACATACCATTCAGAGACAAGAATGAGTCTTAATGAGTGAATGAATCGGGACGTTGTGATGTGATGACAACTGTCCTGTCTAATTTAGTTAATTCCCAACAAGAAATCCCGATTAGTTGTAACTCTTGTGAGTGGCATGTTTGTGTTGTAACGGGCTGCATTACTCACCCAGATGAAAAGTCGTCATCATAGCGCAAAAGTAGTTCTTTTTGCAGGTGATTGATACTGTTGTACTCTCACTGCTTGTTACAATATTACACATCGCTCACTCATCAATCCATCTTATTATTGAGGTTGCAAGTTTGTAGGGTTTCAGTACATATATATTTTTAATCAATACTTGTCTACTTGTCTCGTTAGCAAAGGAATGAAGCCCCCTAAACGACAAATGCTCAAAGAAAAAAGGCTATATTGCATATTATTATGAAATTGTTGTCTCCAAACTGATATAGTCGTCATCCTGTACTGTATACCATAAATATCTAACAAAAATTAGAGTAGATGGGAAAATAGTATTCAATATGAATCGATAGAGTGACTCAAGTGTGGAAAATTTAGGCAGTGTGCATTAAAGTTTTTCAAAATGTACTGAATTTTATTGGCAGTTTCAATTAGTATAATTTTATGTAACTTGCATGTCGCTTCCATCATTTCCTGTCACCCGCTCCAACTTTCACCATTTGAATTGGAAAATAAGTGGATTAGTTGTCTATTAAGAAGTTGATAACGAGATTGCCGTGTCATTAGTTTTCAAGGTTTATTAAATAAACCAGCACGAATCCTTGCTAGAGTGCCAATTAGAGTAAACCAATTTAGCAGAAAATGATGCGCATATTTTTGCATATTAAATAAACCGTTTTGCTTTCTCTTCATTGGCGTACAGCTTATGTAACCCTTTGCCAAACCTAATCAGCTAAAATCACACAGATTTGCTCTTTATATCGGTTATTTACTATGAATATCCCACGCCGTTTCCCTTTCGTTTATCTATTTATTGGTTGGGCTCTCATCGGATTTCACTCACTCTCCCGTTACAGACTGCGGGTCGTAACATTATCAGAACATAAACAGTTCATATTTTACGCAGAGTCTGTTTATGCGTCTATGATTTCATGCCTTGCAGAAAAATCTACTTCACCTACTTCCTGTTACACAACATCCTTAACTGTACCACAACACAACCCTCCTCATATTTCATATTTCTATATAAATTATTTTGAGTGCCATGTCTAGACCTAGACTCAGACTGAGATAGTATATTTATCCTGCCAAAACCCTGCTCGTATAGTAGGCGGTAAATGAGCATATTAATTATAACGGGCTTGAGTTGGGATACGGAACCATCGCATGAAATTAGTGTCATCTTGTTAGTCACATTATTAGGGATATTAGTGGTTGATCATACTTAATATAGCCACGCACAAAACCGAAACTAAGCACGGTACATTAGCCAAACCTACCTACTTAATTTAAAACACCGTGTTTGGCTGTATTGTATTGAAATATCAAGCAGCCGCATTCATTTTATTCATCTAATCGCTCCGAAGCTCACATAAATTTAATGACCTGGCCAGCTCACTAAAATGGAAAATCCATGAAGTCAAACAAAGCCCACTTTTTCACCGAAATCAGGATGAAATTAGCTCCAAGCTTCTCGCCTGACGTGACAGCTCAGATCAGAGTCTTTTGGATATCATTTCATTAATAGAAAAGCAGACACATTTGTTGTTGATCATCATCACAAAGTGGCCGGAGTGGTTGCCAACCCGTCCCATTTATGCATGGAGGAGCTTCATCTAAATAATTAATACTTTTACACAACACACAACTAGTTCTACAAGCCAATACTGTAGCTCATCTGATCCACTCCCAAGAGAGACAAAACAAGGAAGGAATTATAGTGGCAAGTGTCACTCTTTCCCTGTCCAACCGTCTCACCATGCATGTATCTTTCATTCAGTCAATTAACAAAATGACACAATGCGGCGCTATGAAATGGTGGTTTGGTTTGGTTTGGTGCATGCACAACTAGTCTCCCAAGTAATTACTGTGCCCTAATGTTTTGTAGCGTATCTTTGCTCCGCACAGATGCTTACACACACACTCGCTCAGAAAAGCTATATATAAACTGTCATTTATCATTTTACTGTAGGAAACCCTCCGTATTTTTATCGAAAGATGTAGTCTTCCGATCCAAATAGAGCAGAGCTTCATTTTTTCTTGTTTTCTGGTTCGCAGTTGGGATCTACTGATGTGTTGTGCGTATATAAGGTCACTGATTAGGGTCAAACTGCCACGAAATTGAGTTGGTATTGTTGTTATCATAGCAAGTGTCAACCCTGAGGGAAATGTGTATCGGAAGGAACAAATTCAATTTCTTCCGCTTGCTGTCATATCATTTTGGCCCGCTGAGTATAGAACCTGGCTATAAAAACAGAGGTTGCGTGCGAACTCAATGAAATAAAGAATGCGAACAGAAGAGAACAACTAGTTGGGTTGGTTTGGTAGTCCATTACAGAATCGGATATGGTTACGTTACACTTATGATGCTCCTTTGCTTCCGCGAAGGGAGTAAAGCAGAACCCCAAAAGATTTTTTGACTCAGAAGAAAAAGAAGAAGTGAATGAAAGCATGAGGAGGAAAAGAGATAGAGAAAAGCTGATCGAAGGAAGTTGATTTGACTTCACTTCACTCCTCATGTGTTTTCCTCCTGGTACGCTGACTGCTTACACAAGTTGGGAAACAAGAGAGTAGAAATGGTTGTACGTACTAAAACAGCAAACTGACAATGACGAAGAGACGAGATAGAAAAATGTATAGTCATATGGTTGAAATAAAAAGGGTATTTGGGAGATAGATTCGAGGAGGAAAAATTGTATTTCAGAATCAGAATGTCTTTTATCGTCTTTCACTTTTGTTTGTTGGAATAGACAGCAAAATAGATGGGGAGCGGAGACGAGACGAGACAAGTCACAGGAACTACTGCTGCTGCTCCTCTCCCTTTTTGATAAGATTGAGTTGAGATAAAATGGTTGGTTATGGTTGTACGGATTTTTAAAATTGCTTTGTGAAACATGTTCTCACACAACAGAGACAAAATAGCTCCATTTTACTCTTCTGATTACCTTGATAAGAGTCTGACATGACGGGCTGTGTGGTATTTCCTTTTCAAGGTTAAACAAAATACCATAGCACCAACCATGTGTAACTGATACCTCAAGAATCTAGCTCATAGTCGAGTGCTGTATCATCTAAAATACCAAAAAATAATCTGATAGCACTTCTAAATTGCATTTTTATACTGTCCAACCATAAATAAATCCTTAATTAATGGCAACATGAGTAACTGCATTTGCACACATTAGCTCCATAACTAGAGGAATTAGCGGAGTAATAGTAATTTCCCCAAAGTTCATTCTTTGCATTATGTTGTGTAAAAACGGAGTGTTGGAAGTATTTCGGAGCATCGAATCATCGTCAGTATGAAGGGCAGCAGTAAAAACCTCGTACTACGGAATGCACAAGCTTTTTCTTAAATAATAATAATCCAGGAAAATCTGAGCTCAGAGCGGCATGTGTTTGGTTTATGACTGTTGTGTCATACTCATGCATCATGTATAATATGAAGTATGCAATCTAATTGAGAGTGCAGTGGCATCAAGGAAAAGCATTTATGTACGAAACACAGACACAAATCCACTTAAAGCTGCATGCAAGCTTATAAAGAGCTGATCCGTAGGACTTTCTCTTCTTCTCCTCGGCACCACCACCAAAACTTTTACATGATGATATTTATATTGGGATGATGATTAAGTCGACTTAGGTTCGTGCACGGTTTTAAAGGACCACTTATGATGATACAAAAGCAGTAACTGAGTGAGTGAGTACTATAAAATGCAAAGGAATTTCGTTGTTTGTGCCACTGCATGCATCTGCTTCAGGATTTCTAGCCCATCAGTCTTTCAAATTGCGAAAGTTGTGCATGCCCTGTGTTTAGCGGAGGAGGGGAGCTGAGGCAAAAAAGAGTCATGTGTGCAAGAGGAGAAGTGAGGTGTTGTATATAATTTTGTACAAGAAAATTTTCCCACTAAATTGGTTTGCTCCGATTTCCCAGGAGACTGTTGTCCTCTGCTGTAACAACTGCAGTAGAACGGGGAACAAACATGAGGAGCAGAGATACGTATGTATCCTCAAATATACCTAAACATTACGCATCCAGCAGCCAAATGAAGGATTAGCAGATTCGGAAAAGAAAGAGTTGGTCTGAAACAAACATAATATGGTAGGAGCATGTGTGAGTGGACTTAAAAAGCTACAAACTTTTCCCTTGATTTCATTACCAGAATGGAAGGCCAATGCAGATGCTTTTTAATTGTGATGGATTTGTAATCTGAGTGAAATGCAGGAAATGACTTCCTTCACACTCCCATATAATCAAATCAATACGGGTGCCATGTTATTCTATGATGCAAACTACGCCAAAATTAAAATTTTAGGTGCACTCCAGGAAATAAACAATTCAGATGGGAAGCAGATTCCAGAACTATTACTGCATTATTCATGGTGATGCCGTATTTACCTGATGCTGTATTTTGCCACTTTTGTATTGTAAAGTGGAACGTGTGAAGAAAGTAAAAGGACCCATAATAAATGTGATTCTAACATCACTTTCTCTGAGAAATGCATGCAACTCGTTACAAATTCGGACAGGAATAGATGTTGAGCAAGGAGCTTGGAGCTCCCTTGCACTTGCTGCTGCACAAGAATCCAATCCAATGCACAATACTTATTTACAAGAAAAAAAGGAAAGTGTAAAGCCTTACATAAGCTTCACTTCGTTCACACTGTCTCTAGCTTCCTTATCTTGGTCGTCAAGTCAAGCTTATTTTTTTCGCCACTAACTAAACAAGGAGGTATTTTGTAAAAGAGGAAGAAAAACTTCATATAATGTGTTTGCAACTACCAACTACCTCACCTACCTCTTTAGCAGTTTGTCTGCCACATTTTTCTAAAGGAGAAAAGATGATAGTATGAGTGGATCTTTTGCACTACTTGTTCATCTATTTCGGTAAAAGACGGTGAAGGAAAGTAGTAAGGAGTCCCAAAGAGTGTTGAGTATCCTGCTGGGACTCTTGAAAACAGAGATCCTCTGGGATAACAGTCCTCATCCTCTTATCCTCTACTTGTATAGCTGCTCCTTTTTCTCCCCCAAACATATTCATATGAAGACGAAGACACATACAAACGTTACCCAGGCATCATTTGTAGGAGAGAAATAGAGAGGAAGTAATGTCTGTGTTTAACTCTGCTAAAAAGTCCGATTTGGAGCGTCTGCTATTACATCATTTTGTGTGGAAGAAGAGGAAAACAGGAAGCAAAGGGAAATCCAGAGGAAAACCGGGCATGACTACGCATTTATGTGTGTATAAACTTATTGAGGATGTTTGGAGAGAAATGGGTCTGACACCAGTTGCCTACCAAAGGTTTCCCATGACACCTCAAGTGCAATTTTAGTTTTGGGTACTGTTTCTCCTTGCACCAAAAATCCAACCGACACCACACTGAATATCAATGCTGCTGCTCCTCCTGAGTTTGAATTCTGGTGTGTGTGCACTTACATAATATGTGCGAGTGTATAGGCAGCTAACGACTTACTCAACTTGCTCACATTTTTTCTCCGTCAACGTTTTGCTGCGTTCGTGGTAGAAAATGCCACCGACAAACCATCCTTTGTAGGCATTCAACTCTCCATGATACATATGTCAGAATGATAGAGATTCCACTTGGAAAAAATCCGAGAGTTGAATTCCAAACTAACTGCAAAAAAAACTGGTGCATTCATGTGCTAATATGGAAGGAAGGAGAAGGTGGTTTAACAAAAAGAAACTTTTTTATTTCTCTATTCTCGAATACGTATGTTCCCCGCTTCGAGTTCGTTGCTGTTGCAGGAAATGTTGGGGAAAGTGGTTTAGCACAAGGAAAGATTTGAAAATGTATGATGTATCCCTAAAAAAGTTGCTTGTGCATCTTCTCCCCTCGTTGTAAAACTATCTTTTTGTTTGACTTTGAATTTTTTTTACAAATCACCCCCACTTGTTGTTAAAGTATGTAATACGGCCAGGTGTTATGGAACGCTGACATTATTACGCATCTTTTTCCTTGACAATATTACCACTTTTTCTTCTTATAAACTCAATACTCAGTTCTTGTAGAAATGCACGGGTTTCATTTATAATACACCCTTTTGATGAAATGAAAGGAATGAAAAATTTGGGAAAATGTGTGGCTGCATTGATGTTTGTACTTAAGATTACATGAGAATTATACACGTAAAAAGGATGAGGCATGTTGTTGTGATAACAAGAAAACGAGTGGAAAATACTATTAGAAGCGTTTACACCATTTAAATCCACTTTTATCCAGCTCTCCAGCCGCATTTTCTCATTTACACCGTTTTACTATCGTTTTCAGGAATAAATATTTATTTAGTAAGCTGTTGTTCAAAAAGCAACATCCTTTTTATTTCCAAACAGCAACACACATTTTTAACATTTCTACAACATCAGATCATCGCATACCACTGTTTGTGCAGCGTAATAATTTTACGCATTTTTTAACTGTGTGGTAGCATACCACTTTGAAAATTCTCCCCAAGTACATAATATATCTCAAAAGTTGCAAAGTTCATAAGTCTTCCAAGCACTGCAGACAGGTTAGCAATGTAGTTGCGTTAAAAATGGAAGTATGTATCCAGCTACTTCGTGTGAATGTAAAAGTGATCATTCACTCTAAAAGGATATATTTCACCTTGCCCCAGAAAACAACTTTCCCCAAAGAACTTGCTACATTCCTCCGGTGTGATGGAGCCATTTCTCTCACCGTGTGTGAAATATAGTATGCTGTCACTCAAGGCGTTCATCTTGAAAATCATGTTTGATACTCGGCATATTTTACATCCCACAATGTTGTGCAGTGTCTGTCAGAGGGGCTCATAGTATGAAATCATATTAGAGGAGAAACAGACGTTGAAATGATGAACGATCCCCACACAACACAGAGATGATCTCATCATCATCCCCATCATCAACAACCAACCTTCCACCATAGTTATTATAATATCCCGTATTATGTTCATTGTGCGAGGCTGACAAGTGAGAGCTTCAGGGTGAACGAAGTTTGAATGGCACCCACCATCTGTATGAAAAGCTAGGTGTATACAAAGCGTTACAGAAAGTTCCAAGTTGGAGTTGGATTTGAATAGCACACTGTGATGTGCAATGCTCTTCCCATCCAGCTAAGTATTATGAACCATGCCAAATCTGAGAGAAAAGGAAAATATTGCCAATATCCGCAGTGAAATGACTTCATTTCCACTTCATTACGGTCATCAAGCACTTTAATTGAGTCAAAGGCAAAAGTTACGGCTATTACCTGCCATTCCAACTATGTACATTCCATTCATGCTCACAACTTTCTCCCTTCGTATTACTACCATGGAGAGAAACGGTTGGAGGCATGTATGTCGTAATAATGCGATGCAATTCATTGCAAATGCAAGCACATATTAAATGCCATTTATTCGACGGGTTAAATACCAAATGTAGCTACGCTCGCATCTGCGTACCTCTCAGCATATGTATAGAATAGAACGGAAGTAAAGCATAGCAAGCTACAATAAATTGGGCTATACATATTAAAACAAAGTATGAATACGAATGAAAATTACTGTTTCCTCGTCCCAATGATGCAGTCTCATTAATGTAAACTGAAATGAAGAACTGCTTTCACCCTTCCATCCTTCTTTCCCTCTAACGTGTGCTCAATATCATCATCGTCATCATCATTGCATTTCCTTGTTTTGATTAACTTGGTGGAGAACTGCAGTTGCTCCCACTTTTGTGGACGATTAGTAATAACCTGCTACAGATTCAACTGCATTCTACTCATAATATGTACGTCTGCATGCACTACAATATGCAAATTAAACACCAGTTCTCTGAGATAATTATACGCATTGGAGATTCCGATTTCACACACGGGAAAGGTCAACTGATAAAATATAGAAGAGCAATGTTTATCCTGGTAAATTGTATGTTAGCCGAAATCTTGGTGAAGTGAGCTCATTTTATTTCTAGTGCATTGAACCAAGATGTATGAGACTTGTCAGACTACCATCCTATTAGCCATTTCCAAGTACAGCCACTACTAATGTTACACAACTTTGACCATGAATGAGTTGAATAGCCCATTTATTTTTTGTGCTAGTGCACTTTTTCTTCCTGAAAGTACGTAGACACTTTTCCGTGTACTGAACTAAGCAAACCTCTCACATTGAGCAAGAGCATACAGAATAATAACACGTTTCTTCTGCAAAAAAAGGGAAATCTTCATGCGTTTTTGATAAAGCCAAGTCCAAGAAAAATAAGGTAGCAAAGTCTCTAGAGGAGTCAGAGTGAGAGTTTAAGACTAATGGGATTTTTTTTTAGATCTGCTCATATTTCCCATTTCCAGGAAAATAACAGACCTGGAAATCCGACTCCCAACGCACACACAGAGTTAACTTGAGCTTTGATAATCCTCTAGACGATATCCTTTATTTGATACACATACATTTGGCCCTAAACCTAAGTATCATGGTGACCAAGTCCAAGGGTGACCGAAAAAATGGACAAAATAATATCCGCAAAATTTCTATCATAATAGCCAGCCTTTTTATAGATCATAGGAAACAACAGCAGCCAAAGATAAAGAGCATTATACAAAAAAAAGGGAATGACGTGAGCAAACAGGCTCAACAGTGAAAACTACTATGTAACCTCTCACACAAGGGATTATAGTTCACTTACTCAGCCGAGCCGTCCATCCATCCGCCAAGCCAACTTAAAGAGGGATATCGGAACCAGCCAGAAAGTTGAGCTTAGTCACTAACGAACAGGAAAAAATTGTATGCCAATACAAGTCACCAGCTTTCGTTTTGGGCATTGTAAGGGTAAAAAAAGAAGAAAAAATGACGTCACAAGATCGTGTGCTGGGCTGCGTTGCTACAAAATAAGCAGAAAAAGAAGGCTGGAGAGAAGAGATGTGGAAATGCTGACAGCAACGAAAAAATCCTTTGGGGATGATGATGACAAAGCCTTTAGTCAAGTTGATCCTTACAAGACATGCATAACATACATGTAGGATTGACAATTGACCACCACAAAATGGAACTGTACATTTTGCAAAAAAAGCTAAAATGACGAGAAGGGCAGCTGTGCAACTTTGCGATTTTGCTCCTGTCATCTAATCCCTTAGTCTTCTTTTTCAAATGAGTATTACGGCATCATTATTACAATGTAGTGGCTACAATAAATGACAAAAACTTGTTGTTTCCAACGTATTTAGTTAGTTCTAGCGACAACATTTCAAAAAAATGCCAAAGGCAACTGTATATGAAAATGGGATTCATTCAATTTCTCATTTCCTCGCTCAATTGTGGGTTGGGATAACCCAAGGGCTCATTTTCCATCCCACAAAATGTTCCATCAGAGTTTTTGCGACAAAGTAAACTGGCGTTGAAAATATTGCCTTGTTGTCATCTCACAATTCATATAGCAAGCGGAGTACACGGGTAGTTTAGAGAGGGAAGTCGAAATCCTCGGGGTTCACACGGTCTTTAGACTAGTGAGGCATAAAACCCAAGGTGGTGGCTGAAACAGTTTTCACTCTCATTTCACCACACTAAACAGCGAGTGAAAAAGTTGACGTTGCCACCAGACCTAAAAAACTTTTTTGATGAGTGTATGCCAAAGCATTGCATTTTGAGAGGGTGTGGGACGCATTCTTGAGAAAGGAGAATAGCATGCAGTGTCGAGGAAGTAGTAATAAGGTAGCATAAAAGTGAGCTTGAGAACACTTCAGTGAAAAACTTTACAAAGCCAAAAACTGCGGAAAAATGCAATCCTCTTCATCCTAACATTGTCTCTGTATGGATGTGTATAATATTGTGGTGTAGGGAAAACCCTACGCAATGATGATGTGATGTAATATAATGCAATCCAAAGAGTTGGAGCATACGCTTTCTCCACAAGAAGAGAATATGTATGGTGGAAGCAGGTAAAATGTGAATGAGAATGGTGTGGCATGGCCCTGCTCACTCAAACGAGAAGTAGTAGAAGAGCTTGTCTAATGGAATACTAAATGAGCAGTAATTACGCATTGTTAGCAATGGAAATGGGTTTCACCCCGTTACAAAAGTATTAGATTATAATGCTCAGCCAAGAGATGCACCAAGAGGACTAGAACGAGACTACATTACATTGCGCTCCTGGTTTTCAGCCTTATTATTATATTATGCATGTCGTCTTTCCTCGCATCCCATAAATGGTTTAGAAACCTTTGCAAGAGAAGAGAAACAGTGGGAACAAGTAGTTTTTGGTTCAGCCTACGTTCACAAAGGGGTTTTCGCTAAAGAGCGCTCTTCTTCCTCCTAAAGGGTGAAAGGAGAGAAAGAAAGGAGAGGATAAGAACAAGTGTCGGGTGTCGGCAAGACCACACACACACAAACACACGGGGAGACAAGCCGAGCCAAACCAAACCAGTTAGAAATAGTTTTTGATGGAGCTTAAGCCCAAGCTTAGTTCTTCCGCTTTAAGCATTTCACTGGATTTTGAATTCATACATAATATGAAACGAAACCATGCCACACAGCCACCTTCAACAGGGTTAGGGCATGGGAGTGTGACAAAAAGCGACAAGAAAACAAGACTGATATTGAGCCTTCTTCGTAGACAAGACGGAAATTCTATTGTATTATAATCTGAGCCTATATACATACCAATTTAGCATGAAAACAGTTAGCATATTTTATGCATTTCATTTCCAATGCATTCCTCCTTTGTACTTCTCTCCCCGCCTGTTGGAACAGGATGCTGATTCTGAGTTGGAGGAAAATTCACCAAAGAAAAGTGGAACGGGAATGGGGCGGCATGCACTGAAGCAATATTCGGCTGGGATGATATCCCACTGTGCAACACACATTCCAAAAGAAAAGATTACTCTCTTTACAAATGTTTTTGTTTCTCCATTTTGAGAAAACATTAGGAGACGGGTTTACAAAATAAGGAAATGTTTTGAGTGTTTTCTCTTCCGTCTTGGTTCTCAACTAATAATGCAAAAAAGGCAATGATCTTTGCTTTGACTCAGGATAATTTATTTTTACTTCTAAGAGCCAAGGCTAAGAGTTCAAGGTTTAATATCATTAACATTTTCAAGAGTAATTTTACACCCACGAAAGGAAATGCAATGGATGCGTAGACAAGTAATATATGTTGTGCTGTTTCACTTTCGCCTTGAATGCAACTTCAAATTACGGAGATGTGTCGTGTAATCATGGACAAATTAGTGTCTACAACAGACACAACAAGAACAGTGAATATCTTGTCTCCAACATCACAAAGCAGGGTTTTTTTGTTCACAATTTAAAAAACAGATTGGAATTGCAATATATGTCATGCTTTTTTAAAGAAAAATCTTTATTTTTTCTAAATTTCTTGTGTCAAATAAATATTTTTTGGAGGAAGAGTAATTGGCTCTGGAAATTAGATGGAAAAATATACGCATTTGTAGAAAAATTTAGGAAGACAGTGAAAAATTTGATATTACGTTTTCAATTTTTCCCTCCCATCCATTGAACCGGAAGATAAAAGGATGGGTTTCAAAGTTGAAGAGCATATTAAATGTTTTCTTTTCATCGAGAATGATACGAGATTGAAACTAAGACACGACATAATTTTTTATACAGTTGGAAGAAAACTAAGGAAAAATGTGGTTAAAATGTCCTTATTATATTTTTGCTCTGGGATCCTCACTCTTTTCCTCATGCTCATTTCAAATCTAATCTCAATCTTGTTGAGCCTCAAGTAAAAGAGAATTGGTTTGGTGGAACAGTGAAGCAGTAAAAATGGAAGAAATACGAGAAAGAAAACCACTTTTCTCCCTCAAAAAAGGAATCCCTCTTGCTTTCGCACTCTCTCGCTGAAATGATTCTGGATGCCAAAATTGAGGGAAAAAAGTAGATGAGCCTATTTTACTCAATCACTCTCATTTTGTTTAATTATACCTTGCTTCCTGTCGGTTTGAATTTCCCTATGAAAAGAGGATCTCATAAATCCTTTTGTTTTTATTCATTTGAGTTTCCTATCTCCGCTCATTCACTTGTCTATCAAAATAAATCAGAGAACAATGGAAATAAAAGAAATCCTTTAAATTAAACATTTTGAAACAATGTATTTTGCTAAAGGGAACTATAGCTTGTTACAGCTACAACTTACAAGGTCTCATACTATTCGCATAGGAATCTTGCTTTGGGGCATTATGAGAGATCATACACTTCTTCCATTGTTTCTCCAACTTTACCAACGTGAATGATTGGATCTTTGGGGAAGCATTAAAAGTAACATTGTGAGATTAATTATGAGATATTAGATGATTAAGAAAACTTTTCATCGACTCTTTGTTATTCAATCAAAGTTAATGAAGGTACACCATCATCGGTAATCTTTTCATCAAAAAGTCAAGTCAAAATCCAAGTCTGATGAATAATGTTTCAAAGGCATTGTAATTTATTCAAAAAAGAGCTTGAGAAAAGTTGAGAACGTTATTCCTACGGCACAATTAGTCATTTTTAAAACTGCGTGATGAATGCGTGCTAAGTATAAATCATAATGATAAAAAATTTAGCATTAAAAGTTTTACATATTGAATCCCTTTTCTGAGGAAACATTCATGTACATTATGAGCAATAGCAAGTCTCACAGTTTGGTGAAAGGACCAAAGTGTTGAGAAATTAATTCACCACTTACTTGGCTCCTCATAAAATATATTGCGCCTTTTTTCTATATGGCTGCAACGGAGCATAATATTTATTGCACTCCTCTCATCCCAGCATTTCTTCATCAGTTCTTAATACGCTTGGTTATGTTATAATGCGTGTGTGAGCGTACGCCTTTTCAGCAATAATCATCGGAGCAGAAAAAGGAAGGGCCCTCTTTTTCCTTTGCCCCATCGCCTATAATTAAGGGAATGGAGAATTTATTAGGGAAGTGAGCTGGATCAGAAGCCATTAATGGTGATAAAAAGAAGGTGCGAGGCTACACAGCTAATTATCTGAAAAGAGAAGAAAGATAGCTGACAGACGGCACAAGTCTTTAATGCCAAGAGAAGGAGAAGGGGAAAGAAACTACTGAAAGAAATTGGAGTAAACGCAGCAACCAGAGAGTATCAAATCAAGAGTAGAAAAAGTCGGCTTTAGAAGGAAATGCAATGTACAAGCACAGCGTTTATATACAGCATAAGTTAGTGAAGGGCATAGAAGAAAGGCTATTAATGTTCTTTCCATTCCTTTCTATTTTTTGGCATATTATTACGTAACGTTTTGCCAGGCTATATAATCATATGAGCGCACTTAACTTCAGTAGTCAAGAGGGAGATGGAAAGGAAGAAAAAATGGTTACTTTCCCTTAGTGAAGTCAAGTTACAGAAAAAACACGGCAGACTTTAAGGGCACACACGTCCTTATTTTTTCCTTGTACTTCCTCCCCCACACTACGTACTCCAGCTGTTACCTTCACCTAGCTTACTTTAAAATGTAGTTTTACTGACTTTACACCAAAAAAAAAAGAAATCCAGGGCAAGACTAATGTGGCTCCTAAGACTTAGAAATGGTTGGATATTAAGAATTAGCCAAAATTGCTACTTTTTTGTGCTCCACTTTGGACTTTTCATTTTACCAGGTGAACTAACCTATTTCGGAGCAAGGATCAAAAAGCTACGCTTAAAAACCATGTTGTTATGATGTACGTGCAGCAGCAATTCTCCCCAGTTCCATGTTTCTTCTTAAAACAGCTCATCTCATGAAAAAAGCACACATTTTTCTTTGCAAGTAGCACTAATATCTTTCAAAAAATCTAACAAGGTTAAACCACGCCACATTGGGAAAGCGAGAAGGCCAATTTCTAGCTCGTGGAGAGCCAGAATTTTGGTACATTTTCATGTGCGTACACATCCAAAGCGGAACACTGACACTGAATCTAGAATGCAAACGGAAGACACAACTTTTAGCCTACTACAAATGATGTTTGGGAAGGGGGAAAGGAAGATTAGAGAAATGGGATTTAGTCTTGCTGGATTATAACTAGTTTTGTGAAGGTGGAATTTTTGTGTCTTTTTTGCTCTCTCTCTTTTTCTTCCTGATTGTATCTTGTAAACAAGCAAACCTTGCTCTCCCAGGAAGAAGAGCTACTTCTTGATGCTGATGACAAGAGAAAGCAATTGAGGTCAAATTACTTGTTGTACTTCATCGTACAAATTACCTGCAACAATTTCTCCCTCATTCCTTCCCGACTTTTAAGAGGCTTCCTCTATCACCCACTCTCTCTTCGTCTAGTGAGCACAACTGCACAACTCCAGAAATACGCCGGGGATGATGCAATGATATGGTTACACACGTTGTTTGTTGCCAAGCACATTCACGTACGGACAATACAATACTTGTTTACCACTATGGGTTTCCGCTTGCAGGAAACGAGGGTAATTTCGATTTTTCATTTGAAACTCTCAACCCTATTCACCTCTACCTGGTTTAAAACACGAGCGGAGACTTGGTTCAACATAAATTAGCAGAAAACTGTGTCTTTCTTAACAAAATCATACAATTCTGGTAGGCATCATGAAATTGATAAAGGGCTGATGGGCCTCCAAGCATAATTCCGATATAAAAATCACCAATATTTTTCTTATTTCACAAAAACCTACATGTGCATCATATCATTCATCCTTTAGCCTAGCTTTCATTGACCGATGGACCCTCCAGTCAGCCCTTCTTCGAAAAGTGAAATGGACAGAGAGAAAGTGAGAGCTCAACCGTCATCGTTGTTATCATGAGCAGCATCATCTGACAAGACCATTTTTCCCTTTAAGACCTTTTGTGAGCCATTGCTAACCACCTTCTTTTCTCCTATCATTTTGGTGCAGGCTTTGGCTTTAGCAAACCATCCTCTATATTTTTCTCACTTCCATCATCATCTTCGCCAGATTCGATTAGCCAACCGGTAGCCATCCGATTAAGTACATATTTCAGGATAAAGAAAGGGAAGGGAAAAAAGTATACCATTTTTATATTTTTGGATGAACACCTTCTAGGAAACAACTAGCTGTCACCCATTATATCAGAGAAGAAGTGAAAGAGGAGAAAGCCAGCCAAGTGGAAATTCCTTTAGCTGGATAAATGCGCATCATCATCATTACCATCAGTCATAATACCATCCTCGGACAATCATGAAATCATTGTGGCTCCATTCCCACATAGACGATACTTGTTTCGTGGTCAAAAGATCAATGAGTCTGTTTTATTAGACAATGTAATAGGTTTAGTACAATGATGATGTAGGCTCTGCCCAGAAATTCAAAATATTGTTTTTCTCAATTGCAAAGAAGTGGGATGGTGCTGCTGCAAAGGGAAAGTTTCTCTGTTGTAGTTAGATCTCAGCTCCCATTTTTTCTTCAGATCCTTCTTATCGGTTATCACTCCAGTACATTAGACTTTACGCGTGTGTGTGAGTAAGGACGAAGCTTTGTAATGTGTCCTCTGTGCAACAAAGTGAGCAATAAGTAAGAGGATAAGAGGTGATGAAAGGGAAAGTTGGGATAAAAGAAGGACAAGGGAAAAAGAAGAAATTGGTCAGTGGACGAGAAGAGGAAAAAGTTTCTGTACAAATAACAAAGACAGAGGATCACACATAAAAGCTGGCACATGGACGACTTTGATAAGCATTCGGAGAATCAGTCTTTGGAACTACAGTTCTTGTAACTAAATTGAAACGTGTGTAGCATAGCTTGTCTATATTAGATGAAAGAACTAGGAATTATAGTTGAGATAATTTTGAGAAGCATCGTATTTCTTACCGACAGTTAGTTTAAGCACATTTTTAATGAAAACTCTCATGCTATGAATAGCTAATGATTTTTTCCAAAAATTAAATCATTTAGGCGCACATATTTTCATAGAGTAGTTTAGTCTCTCTTTGGGTATGACCAATCTGGCAATAATTCATTTGTAAGAAACCAACAACAACAATTAAATAAATATTACATGGCACACGTTCAACAACGTTTCCGTGTGGAGACCAAATCGGTTCATGGCACGAGCAAAATTTTCACGCTGTAGTTTGAATGAAACCCAATGCCTGACAACGCGCAACCTTGAATGAATGAGAAGAAGGGGAGAGCGAGACTGAAAGCAGGAGTAAATCATAAGCTCATTTACAGGGGCAATGCGGCTTATATGCTAGTTAATGATTAAAGCTGAGCTAAGCTTATGCAAGCCCCGTTTTTTGAGTGAAAGAACTCTATCGCATGACATGGCGTGTGAAAGAGAAACTCAACTTTAAAATTACACCTTGTGACTAATCCCTTCCTGGTCACGCAAAATGCCGCTATTACTCCTGTTGCCAGAAAAAGGATTGAATCCCTCATGGTTGTTGGCGAGGAGTTGGCACTTTTTTGGTCAACAAAATAATAATCATGTGGTGGGTGACCAGAGCAAGCTAAGCAACAACGGGGACAATTTAACTCTAATGTGACATGTGTAATGCTCATGTTTGCATGATGCAATGTATGGCATATCATGTAAATAATATTTACTAAATATATGGATGTACGAAGAAAAAGTCGGCGAATCAACGACTACACAGTGCCACTTTCGTTTAGCCCTAGGAATATTAACTATAATACTGCAAGTCAGTCTCGACTGAACACCTTGCCATTCTTTGGAATTAATTATATAGTTCAGACTCAGATGATGGTCACTCTTTTGTGGTCATTTGACGTTGCATGTCATTATTAATATTTCTTTGTGAGTTGTTGTGGCAAGCAAAAACCTTTACTCATTTTCATTACCATCATGTCGGTTGAGGTTGTGCAATAATGAAATTGTTATCACCTGGGATATGGTTTTGTTGAAAGAAAATGCCCGATAGCTCAAACTTAAATCTTTGAGATATCAGTTTCCTGCACACAATATG
>JAQGAP010001509.1:0-19538 GCA_034697805.1 Orchesella bifasciata
CTATACGATACATAAATGCTGAAAATTCCTGACTTCCTAATCAAAATAATATCTATGAAACAAAAACGCTAGTGGTAGTGAGGAGTATTCAAGTTGGTTAGGATACCGTTTAAATTAAGATCTATTCGTTCTGGATTTCCCATATAGCTATTTCTTAGACAAGCAAAATATTTTGATCTTTCTTTAGTTTGAAACTTGAATGAATCATTAATCTAAATTACGTTGTATGTATTCATAATATTCATATTCAATGCCCTTTTCCGAAAGATGTAAGTTAGAAAGTAAGTTTTTTTCTTCATTGAATACATATATGATATGCAAAATATGCTAAATAAGCCTATAATAAACGGCGATAGTAAAATTAAAATTGCGTAATTAATACCAATCTAAAACAGATGGCAAGCTTTTGATTCAGTAAGAGGAAGTTATGAAATGTTGTATCCTAATTCGATTTTGTAACAATTGAATTGTATTAAAAAAATGAGTAGAAAAGTCTATTTACATATATATTGGTTAGCTGGCAAGAACTGGCGGCTCAATCCATCATGCGTAAATTGCAGAACTGTTGCGTTTCAACAACAAAGAGTTATAATCAAAAGTTATTTAGTTATGAAATTCATAACTCATAAGGATTTTGAGGAAAATTATTTTTTTAAAGTTATTGTTTTGATATTTGATATACAAGAGACATTGTTGAATATGAGTATTCCTGTAGTTTTTGAAGCGCCAGTTTTACGTAAAAGTACTAGTATACCCTTCATTTCTTCATACTGTGAACATTTTGAGGATGAAATCGATGATCCGTAATTCATAAAAAGCTATCATGAGGTTATGGACAAATATGCATGTAAATCATACCAGGTTACTTTCAAAACTTTCTTCATCGTATAGTGTCCATTGCAATTTTATGTTTGAATTACTGCGCACAAAATGTATTCATGACGTGATTCGATAAAAGGTTTAGCCTTGTTATTAATTATTAAATTCAAGTTTACAACTAAGAAATCTCTGTAGCACATTTTTACATATCAAAGAAATAAAATTAAAGGGAATTCATCTTCATTTCTGCCTGTATAGACAACTTTTTAGACCGGCCTTATGACTTGGTTTTATGGTATCAGCTTGTCCACAAACAAACTCCATCCACACCAATTAATAGTACCAAACAATGTCAAAAAAATCTATAACACAAATACCTATGCAAACGCAGTCGGATATCAGCGGTTTAACTACTGCATAAAATTAATTATTAACAATTCATTATCGAGTCATCCATGTTAAATCTGTAAGCCTCTCGACTCTTCTTAATTACATAAATAAATTGGAGCAAGCTATAGATAGGAATCTATTTGGTTGATTAGTGTACTGTTGATTACAATAGGAATGGTTATCGTGATTGCCTGGGTCTATACCTTTTCAAGTGTAACGCCAGAGATTAAACTGAGATATGCTAATATACATCTAATCTTGCGTACAGTAAGCTCTGAAAAATTTCATTTTACCGTTCCTTCAAAACTCCTGGATCGTATAAATGTTAATAACTGTTAATCATCTTCCGGAAAGGGTTTCCAACTGCATGCGTTAAAATTATCAATACTTGTTTTCCTTTTCTTGATAACCAGACTAATGCATGCTGATGAGTAAGTGATGAATGCTGGGTTAGTAATTAACAAACTTTAGCCACAAAACCAGTTTAACTATGGGCATATTAAATTGTAAATTTTTTTATGAATGTTATGATCGACAGCTATTCACCACAAGTAATAGAAAAACCATTATCTTTCCATATTCTTGATAAACTCAACATAATATTTCTACCTTGTTTTCTGTAATAAAGTTAGTTGCCCGTAGTGGGGCTTCACAGCTGTAAATAACATCTGACGATGTGTGAAAACTATCAAAAAAATGATAAACTCCAAGATTCCGACACAATAGTTATGATGTTCAAACTCCGTTTTGAAAAAAATATTAATACATACTAAACCATGTCGGTGACAGCACCAGTGATTCCGTATAGGTACTATAGAATACTTTTTTCCCCACTGTAGATACCCTGAGATTAAAGTGGTCGCTTTCAATTGAGTAAAATGTTTTTACGAAGTTTTTGCATATACTATATTTATATACATAAATTATATCAGGCTAATTTAAAACCCGTTCTTCAAAAGGAAACTAACTAATTGGTTCCACTAATTACTCAACTAGTTGTAAGTTATTAACCCTCTGTTGATATAACTTGTTTTGCTATCGTTCCTCTAGGTTGATTGTCACAATTATGTAGGTTAGGATTATAAAAATACATTCAATTCAATGGATTTGTTTCTGAAAACTTTGCTCAATTAGCAACTCTATTTATTTGTAAGTGGAAGGCGAACACATTTCGTAAGCGGGTCTTGTGCGATCACAAATGTTGGCTACATCAAAAGGACACAAAAAGGGGAAGAGTCTACTTGAATACGACTTACTACACAACGCATCAAAACACTCCTGTAAAAAGTTTGAAGTTGGCTTGAAAAGTTATCTGGAACTCATTAGTTTGAAAAGCAAGATGTTTTCCTTCCCTGACAATTCGTGAAGTTCACTGCGTGAACCTTCTGAAAACATTCGTCATAATTAACCTCGCGTTGGAGTTTCTATATTACGCACAAAAAACCATGCGTAAATAACTTTCTTTCTTTGGTTGTCATTACGTATACTATGTTGTACGTGCATCTCCAGTTGGTGAATTATGAACTACTAGGAAATATCAGCAACAACTTGCGCGTTTTACATGTTTTTAGTTTCTTCTCATTTTCATTGTCATCATTACACTACTTTAATGCACTTTTTCGTAACAAACTTACAAGCTGTGCAGATTACGACGACAAACAAAAAATTCCCCGTATAGTGAATATATGTAGATCAATCAGATTCCATTTTTGTAGGTTTTTGATTATTTAATTAAACAAACTATTTGAATCGATGTCAATTTGCTGCCAGCGTGATGTCATGTCAAATGTCTAAATCTTTTCCCAACACTATAATAATTTTCTGCATGGAAAAGTCGAACATTGCAGAATATCATTTAATGCTGAAATGAATGAAAATGAAATATTTTTTGATTCAACGTTTTGACAACATACGCAAACCAACAATTTATCTCATTATCTCAGTAAGTTTAGTGTTGAGTGCGTAGTTGTACTAAAAAAAACACCTCCCTTTTCCATACGAATAGTTAATGGTGAAATACAGTGAAAAGTAGTGTGAAGTCAGTCGAATATAGAGCATCTGCACATGATTTTAATACGGAATTTGAATATAATACCATATACTGGTAACTTTCCACCCACGCAATAGCACAGAATTATCCAGTACGTTTAAGTACAAACCTTACATCTATGAAAACTTATGTAATATAAGATGACTTAAGTCACAAGAACGCATTAACTTGACCTGACAGAAACCTTCAATTGAACGCACACTCACGCAAATACACAATTCATATTGTTATAAAAGTTGTTTGGAAATTTTGCTAATGTTTTCAACCGAACCACCTACGTGCGTTGCTTCATCTTTCTTGAATGCACTTGAATCTGTAACAAGTCTTCTGAGAAATAGATTGCAAATAGAACGTACTTTTCCTGTTTATCAGGGAAGCGTATTCCAAGTCGGTTTTTCTCATAATAATATACTATTTTCTCGGTCCGACCTACATCTATAAAAATTAAATATGGCAATGTTGCTTGTCCGAAGTAACCTTGTTTGTTTTGGGAAGGGAACGACGTCTGCTCTTGCTATCACTTGGGTTTCCGTTACAGCTATTTCCAAAAGGGTTCTTTGGAATATGGTTTTGATGATGATGGTTGGGATTTGTGATACTTACATGATTGCTATTGTTGACGCTAATGCGGGTTTGGATTGCGGGCCCACATGTAGTGTCATATTTTTCGAAGGAATATGTTCATGCTTGCTGCACATGTTGACATGAACATTGGCACTGGCTCCAGTGGCCCAAATCCCATTTCCTCCAATGTTGAGCAGCCGGTGGTTCATAAAGGTGGATTGAGTTTCTTATGTTGATTTCCATCATCCGATCCGAGTTCATCGTAGGACCACGATGGAGTTTTAGATTACCCCCATTAACCGTAATGACTGTCGTTCGCGTGAAGTTGCCCACTATTTTCGCTGACACACAAGCGGCACAAAGACCACCAGCCTCCCACACGAAGGATGCCATCACTTTGAAAATGACCACCTGGACCCCGTTGATTTCCCATTTGTTGCAGAGGCAGCAGAAGAGGTGGTAGTTGAAATGATGTGAGCAAACAAATAGATAAAAATGGAAAAACTGATTATTAAAAAGGGACTAATAAAACGTGGCAGTTACCTTCATTTTTCATTGTATTGTACACCATAAACCCTTTGAAATCTTTATCAGGTTTTTCATTCAATATCACGATATTAAAATGGACCATTTTATAATTTTAAAAAAGGTCGTTGCTCTCACTTTCGTTTTGTTCAAGTGTTATGAAATAATTTTACGACCACGACCGATATTAGTTTTGTTCGTGTTTTTTCTAACGAAGTTGGCTTTGATCTTAAAAGTTTTTTAATCTAAAAGCGGAAATGAAAGAAAAAATTGAGATTTCAGTTGAAAAACAATTTTGACTACTCATGCAATTGCTTAAAGAAGAATATTCTACCAAAGTTATTGCATCATTTACCATGAAAAATCATCCACCGACGCATAAGAGCGTGATGGGATTGATGCCGGAGTGGCCAAAGCTGAGACAAAACCCGATTGTGCGACAGAAATCATTGAAAGTTTCCTCAGCATCCAGGTAAAGGCAAAACTAGAGGAGGGACAAGTGATAAGGAAAGAAGCAGATGGTGAAGATCACGACAAATGACAAGATCATTTTGGCAACCTAAGCATTGCGAACGTGGGAGAAGGAATGATTTTATTTATTCTCTGGAATCTATTTCATTACGTGAAAATGTACACAGAGTGAAAGCAAGCAAAGGAAATAACAATACGTAGAATTCCACGAGATGTTATTATTGGTATTAACAAGTTGCGAAACAAATTCCCTCAACTTTTTTGCTTGTACACCCACGCACAAAAAATGTTAAATGTTTTCTCTGTACCTGCTAACGTAATTTAAAGTGCCAATACCCAGCAGGATTTTGACTTGAAACCTCTGTTTATATGGGATTGAATTCCATTTCGCGGAAATCATTAGTATACTTATTATGTTAGCTGACAACTCCATCAGTTGCCAACTTTTAATACATATCTGAAATTTAACCGACCAAACAAGATAAATGGAAATAAAATGCCTTTAGATTTTACGATGTGATACGATGTATATACGATGCTTATAATCATATTAATGGTAAATTTAACTATAAATTTCAAAATAAATTTTATTTTGTGGCAGTAACAATGAAACACATGTGAGACTCCAGAGTTGGGTTTAAGATGGAGATCATTTTGGTTCTTAATCTGCTTAAGCAGCTCTGCCTATAAAGACACGATGACTTAATTACCTTGAAATACGTAAAATTCCTCAGTTTATTTTAAATTCATTTAGGTACTTTATTCTTTAACATTAAAATGTAAATACAAAATTCTGAGAAGATTCTTGACAATGTTCGTCTTTATCTATACATTTTAAAAATATCTAAACCTAATATTGTTTTCACATATAAATCTACAGAATGAAACATGTTTCAAAATTCTAAACAAGCTGGAGAGGAAAGTAACGGTCAATCCTTTATTCTTTCTTCCTTCCATCTTTGAGAAAGCAATGTGGGAAATTAATACGTAGATTAAAATTTGCATGACCCTTTTCCTTGCCTGTTATTGTTTCCCTAAGATTTGACTTTTCCTGGCATGTTCCTCGTCGAGAGCAACAAATGACGAGCCATGATGATGTAGAATGTTTCGATAAAGCATAAGAGGCCGCATAGTACTCAAAGAAATGGAACATCACCATACCATCACACATCACCAAAGAAGAAGAGAGGAAATGGAAATAATATTTAGCAATATTATTCCAGTACACGATACGATACAAAACCACGACATGCATTCCATACGAACTTATGGGAATGAGCCAAACCACGGCTTAGCTTTAGTGTTATATCTGTTGATATGCATGTGTGAGGTTAAGGAAGTTCGTCCTTTATGTAATGATGTCGTTCATAGTAATGGAAACAACTGTAATTGGAGGGATGAACTCGATCCCATTCCATTTCGTTGCATAACTTGGTTTTATATCCGCATTATTGCGTTTGGGTTTGGGTGGTTATGCTGTTGCATCCAATTTTTGTTGATGTTAGACGTCACTGGCGGCGTGGATATCGCTTTCAGAATATTTTATCAGTATTCTCATCGAGTTCTCTTACTCGTTTTGAATATGAAAACTTACCACAATTCGAATCCTATGTAATATCATACAAAGCAAATGAAATATGTTATCAATGAAACTGGGTGTAATGCATTTATCGTTGAGCCTTTCTTTCATTTTCACTACTATTGTAATATACATTCATGAGGTCAAAGCGAACTGCGATCAAAATGTGGATGAAAACTTTTTGCGAATAATATACTCAAGCAATGAACTCTATGATAGAGTTTGATGGTCCATGCTATTCATACGATAGCATTAGGGCAGCTCGCAAAACTTTATCGGATGGTTGGTGTTGATTCAGAAATAATTATTCGTGTGCCAGCGAGCTTACTAGTATCAGGAGCGGTGCACACCTCTTCCACTGCCATGATCACTGGGCACTCATTCCACGATTCCACTCAACACTTTATATCATCAAGTTAATGACATTAGGATTTTAGATGAATCTTAGGATTAGATAGCAAGAGTCCTTTGCCCATTCCAAAAATCAATAAAGCTCAACAAGGTCATCATCCTGTTAGGAAAACCTTTGTTTTGAGGCAAAAGTATCAAAGACTTTTTTATTTTATGGTGTTACAGACAATGGTACTAATCATATCAAAATCAGACGACACTACCAACGGAAATATTAGGATTTATCATTTTAACGTGAAACCCAAAGAGAATGTTAGAATTACATCCAGGGGAAATCAAGTAAATTGAAATGTGGCAGTTTTGTTTTTTTCTCCTTTGAACAGAAAAGCATGCGATGAACAGTTTAAATCGAAAGCATGAATTTCATTTATGATTCTACGAAATATCCAACCACACTCCATAATAATAAAAACTTATGACCTCATATTCGCATTCGATGAGCTTGTGACTACGTGACTTGGATATTTAGATGGAACAAGTCCAGTACTAAAATGTTATGAACCAAGAGAAAGCTGAGTAAACTGCATGCGAAAGCCCATAAGGCTTGTAGAAAGGTGCTTACAAGTCAATGTGTAATTTCAGATTTATTTATAGCCTGTTCAGAAAAATATCTGATTCTGCAATGTTGGCAACCTTTGTGTAATACAAAAGAACCAGAGAGCCGTAGTCCACTGTGTCATTGACTTTTACAATTAAACCACTCCTTTGTTTTGATGTATTATTATAAAAATATTATAGTCTTTGTCAAATGTTTGTACATTGTATTAGAGAATAAATGCAGTAAATAAAGATGAGAATGATTCATGCAAGTGCATTTGAAGCGCTGCATTCGTATCACCATTTGTGACTCGATTTTCTGCAGTGGTTCAGTTTTTTACTTGGTCCATAACCATCATTTTGCTCCGAAAATTTGCGGATTCCATTTATTCCGTCGTGCATAAGAATTGAGTCCTTCCTGCAATCTATCATTTGATTCAATTACGAAGCAAGATATTTTGATGATAATAATTTTGAAACGTATTTTTCAGAATTATGTGCGAGAACGTGTTTGATTGCGGTGTTAGAAGGCTTTATTTTTCTGTTTTCAGATATTCTGAACCCCAATTCAACCTGTTAGGTTCTTATTCTTCCGCGTTCGTTGAGAAAACTGACAGTCTTATTTCCATTATTCATGAGGGCTCTGTTTCCTCACTTGAGAAACTTCAGAGGAAATGGAAAATGGAAATCATGCTCCATTTTGCTTCACTTCAGAGGATTGTTTAAAATCAATGTGAAATCCTGGTAAGCGAACGTTGAACATGCTTACTGCAAAAGTTGAAATTGTGTAGGTATTATAAATATATCTAAATTTCAGATGAACTCTAGTCACTCAAGACTGATTTAGAAATCTGCGAGTCAAACTCAACATCGGTTAGTATCACAAAATGTACATATCCAATTTCTTGTTTCGTCGAATTAATATGTTCAGTGGATTGTCAACAATTCCCTGGATTCAATTGTCGGTTCAAAACAGACTGGCTGCAAATTCCTTTAGGGGATTGTGTCATTAAATTAAGCACTAACACAAAACCAAGATGATTGATTTTATTATATGGTATGAGTTGTTGAAGATGTGATGAAGATATTGATCTCTCCCTTGCGATTACTGATTGAATTGAATGTTGCTGGTTCGTTAGATTAAATGGTGAATCCTACTGCAATTTTTCTAAAATTACTTGGAGTAGTTAGCGGAAAGTATTTAGTAGGAATGTAATTATTAATTGGTTTTTGCTTCAATAACTTCCATATCCTGAGAAACAATAAAAATTATTCATTGAACATAAGCAAGCATGTTATGTAAGACACACGTAAATCCTTTTAATTGGACAATCAGGCTTGGCTTCAATTAACGAGACGAATTATTTTACAACTTCAATGATTGCAGAGTGAAAAATACTGATTGAAGATGATATGACGTAACATGGATCGAAGACATAAAAATAGCAATGTATCTACAAAGATTGGTATGTCTACTATTGCAATTGTGACGACGAAAGAGATTTCAGACAACTGAAAAAAATTGACTTTATTTCGTAGGTTGTATCCAAGCAGGTAGTAGACGTGTGCGTATTGTAAAATGTGGTTATTCATTCTTGTTTACATTGTTGTACGTATTAATTTATAGAGAAGAAATCTTCTCGAGTATAATATTTGTGTTGACTGTAATAATTTGAATGTGAAAGAAAAATAAATTTCATTCGTCATTTTCTCACACATCAGCATCTTCTTGTGTTTTTTATCATCCATAAATTTGCGTTAAAGATGAGAAGAAGTATCAAAATAATGATCACCTCTGTCTCTTGCACCAATGAAACGTTTCACAAAAAGAAGCTCATATCCTTATTTTTCTTACGTATCATGATGCTGATCTATTTTACTCTTTCTCCACTTTCATTTTGGCTTTCATTCATGAAAGTCACAATATCTTATGCAACGTTTGCATTGCAAACCTCTTAAAAAGGTGTGCCATTTATTGTTTCAGCGCAATTGTAATAAGTACGAATTATAAACTCTGGAATGTATAAATGATTGCTATATAATTGTACGACTGTTCATTAAACGAACCAAAGCGATGACGTAATAAGTTAACGTTTTTATCGCATTAGTTTTAATTGAAATTAATAATTATTGATATCCGACTCATTCATGCAACCAACAGCACTATCAACTGTCCTTGTGAAATTTGTTAAAATATTACTGGTATGGTGAGGCTAGATTACGTTCTTATAATTCACTGGGGTGCAATTATTATCCAAAATTAATAGATCGGGTTGTATTGCAGGTTCTATTGTGAGTTGTAGAAATTAAACATGGTATTAGCGTTTTGTTTGTTTAAAATTTGTTTGCAAGGTTCCATGTTCCCAAGATAAGAGTAAAAATGGACACAGCTCACGCTCATAGTTTTCTTTATTTTCCCTTTTTGTCGTCACATTTCCGGCGAGAAAAAAAAATTATACCCTCACAAAAGACTTTGCTGCTGCTGCACCGTCTATAAAGATTGGGTTTCAGGTCTCCTAGAATCCCTTGATATGGGCCCAGAAAACATTCTAACGAAAGTGAAGGTGAGCTGCGTGATGCAACACGCCAGGCCCTAAAATTACTACGTTATCGATCTACCCATCCCCTCAGAGCTGTGGTATTGCATTGTTACCGTATAAGCTCTCTGGTCAACAAAGACGTTCGGATCCGAGTTTCCAACCGCAATATTAATGAAACCGTTTCCCACGGGATCACTTCACACTCTTAAAAACCAGTCACTGTGGCCACGGTTTAAGCACAGGTAAAGTGACAGTATGACTCTTTCAATTTCACTCAATCCATTCAATTCTTATTCGCATTGTAGTTGAGTTCGAGAAGAAGTGGCAGATCAATCCACTTTTACTTCATTTCAAAGACGGACGAGAAATAATATGGAAGGGGCCTAAATAAAGGGGAGAGAGAAGTCTACAGTTTTACATTAGCCAAACGAACCCGAAAAACATTGTTTATATAGTAGTTACTTACAGAACTTTTGCTGTGTCTGAAGAAAAAGATCCCACTGTCCACAGACAAGATCGGAAACACTTCCATTCAATTTTAACCTTCTAAACCGGACGGTTTATTAACATCAAATGTTTTTTTTTCTGAGCGGATAATGGAGGAACATTTGTTGAGGTTGTTTTTATGAAACAGCTAGAAATGCAAGTAGAATGACTAGTTTCTTCCCAATCTTTATTCATAATGCATTGATGTCGGATTACAAAGATAATTATATTGAAGCTCTCTACCGGGTGTAAATAGCCGGTGACTGCAAAATTAACTCTACTTCAAACCGAGAGCAGTAATTAAGCAGAATTCGGTTTTCAGATTTAATTTATTTAGTGCTTGAGTTCAAATGCGTTTCACAAATTGAATTGAGCTCCTAAAGCTCCAGCATAAATCTTGGTTCTCGTCTTCCGCTTTCATTTAGTTAGTCTTTGTGAAAATGCTTTCCTTGGAGAATAACAAGTGTGTCGCATAATTTACTGAATGCAAAACTGCGGCATCACTAGCTATTCTATCTACGTTTTAAACATTTAAATTTTGTGCTTATAGTATTACCAAACGCCGGTTTGGTTTTCCATTAGCCTTCTAAAGGAAAACTTCTTAGAGGAAAACCACTTTGCCAAGTGCTAAAGCTGCTGATAAGTATCATAATACAAGAAATAGCTTTAAAATCCTCCAGGTGACGTTTGCTCTTGAGCTATTTTCTACGAATGCTAAACACGAGTAAACAATCAATTTGAATCTTAAATCGAGGCCAGCCCAGATCTCAACAGAAAATGTAACAATGAGGAAATGAATATGAATATTTTCTTCGGTTTACTTACCCATTAATGCAAAATCAATTTTTTCCTTGCATCCATCCATCCCAGCATGGATGGATTGATATTGAACAAAATAATCGGAGCATAAAAATATTAGTAACATTCCGGTCTATTCTGCTCCTCTTCCGATCCACTCGCCTTTGCCAAAACTAGAATTTGACTTCTCGTGCTGATCGTGACCTTGTTCAGTTCACAGCCAAGACTAAATTACAGCTCGCTTCATGCTGAAGGTAAGAACGCAGGGAGAGGAAACTCCTTTGTGCAAATATTGAATGTAAAATGTAGATGAGAAATTAATCTTTTCGTCTACTTTTCTTCCTGAAAGATCATTCTTGTCGATGAGCAAAGAAAACTGGATGGAGAAAGTTATTAGTTTTGAAGGCTTGAAAAATAATTAACATTTTAGGTTTATGATTCACATTCCATCCTGAGTTCCTCTCAATTCTAAAAAACTGTATTGGAATTTGAGATGATGAGCGACAAAATATGAGAATTTATCAAATAAAAATGCCATTGAGCTTGAGCAGACATTATGTCATTCCTCTCCTGCATGCACCACAATCGTTACCTAAATACTCAACTCGTGAATAGGCTCTGCCAGTCAAGTACCTGTGCTTTAATAAAAGAAGAAGGAGTTTCAATACGAAGAGCTACCTAATCTTTCTTGGATTGAATTGAAAAAATGAAACAAGGACAGGATCATACACGGCCATGGCTCAGTTATGTACCTACGTTGGTAATGTATTTTTGATGGGATGTAATTATTTAGACCTGTTGTAAAGTGTTTTCATTGAAAGTAGATAAGTTCCCAAGAGACTTGCTTCGAAAAATAATAGAAAAGAATTTTTCAGTTTGGTTAGGAAAGGAAATGCGAGATTCTATTGATCCTTGTTCATTTTTGGCTGCATTCATCTTTGTTCTTCATACAATCCAAACAAATGTGAAGAATAAAAGATAAGAAGACCCACCAAAACGAGGAAGCTATGGAGAAAGTAACTTGGTTGAAAAATGGGCAGTGAAAAGTAGGGATCCGAAATCTCGTCATGATCATTTATATAATTTTTTTGTGACTTTGGCTGATTCTTTCTTAAGTTAGAATATGTTCTATTGACATGAATTGGATATGGATTTAATGGATACGGTTTTGTAAGGATTTATAATTTATAGCACTTCTTGTAGTTCTGGAAGCTGAAACCTTTGAGTAGATGTACGATAAATGTATTATAACTCTAGTGTAAACCTTCTCCGAGGAAAGCGAAAGCAAAATAAGGCCTTTTGAGAGTAAATTTTACACTAAAAGCCTTACACAACACACATCAACAAGAAATGAAGGGAAATTGGATCAGTAATACTTTCTCAACCTGACAAAACAACGAAAACTGACAGCATTAAGTACTACTTTGAGGTTTGAGATCTTTTGGGTTATGCATGGTTTCGTTTGTAAACAAAGTATCTCAAGGAAATAAAAAATTAAATTGATTTGATTTCAGAGTGCCTTTTTTCGTTTTAGTAATGAAAGTATCTCGAAAAGTGCAAAACCTCTTGAATAAAAAAGGACACAAACTTGCCTCTTAGTGAGCGTGGAAGTAAAACGAATAAGCTTTTATAATATTTTGAATATTTCAACACGCCCTGTTCTGAAGAAAAAATTCACTTATCTCTAACGCCATCCTCTATTCCATCTCCAGTTTAATCCTAATTTAGTGGGAAAGCTATTTAATGCAGAATACGGGTCCGTCTATCCGTTCATAAGCAATGACTTGTATTTTTGGAATGCAATACTGTCTCTGTTGAATATTGCTATAAAAGCATGTTGAGAAGACCAACAGCTCGACGTTTCTCTTTCACCACTTTTTTTTAGGAAAATGAAGGTTCTGAAATGACGTGCACATTGACTCGCTCCTTAAATTGTTCACTGGAATGGAAAATAACGCTTTAAATTTCCCAAATACACACCTCTTAGTAGTGGACTTTACTTGTCGGATGCACTTGAGCCTTGAACAACAATTTAGCATATAATGGCTATGCTTTTTTGACGATATTCAGAGCTTACCCACTCTCAGGATCTAATCATTACGATAGAACCATTGAATTTTGTATTTCTATTGTTTCATTCTCTTCAAAAACGAAGTAAAAGCATAACACTATTATTTTATTTTGGGTTTAAGAAATGAGTCCTCAAAACAAAGATTAAGTTTCAATAAGTACTTTCCAGTAGAAACACGAAAAACTGTAAAAAAAATCAAATACCTTGTTAGGTAACTCTGTTTTTGTAGAAAATGCCGTGTATGTTGGTGGAGTATTGGGTAAAAACGTGGAACTAAAGCTATTTTATTTTATGAATTCGGAAATCTTCTTAATGATATTTCCATTCTGTCCTTGAACTTTGCTCAGGACTGATGCAGACTTTATATATACTATCAGCTCGCGTTGCCAATCTACCTTTTCACTAATTAAAATAATTAGATTTGGAATTTAATTGCAAACAGCACCAAACTGCAATAGGTTTTTTAATTCGAATTTTTAAAACTTTGACTAATAACAACAGTTTACACATTTGGTTCCTTATGCAAACAACCTAAAAAGTGGCAGCATCAAACTTATAATTTCCCCAAGATTGGATTTGAATAATGACCTTACTTTGCAATAAAAAGCTGCTGCTTCCACGTGTAAGAAAATGGGAGACGAAAACGCGAATGGAATCCGAACATAATGTCGTCATTACGTTTACATGACAGTTTGCAGTCGACAGCCCACTTTCAGGCCGCTCAGCACCAGCAGGACTTGTAAGGTTCGTACATGGACGAACGTTACATTTATGAGCTAAAGCAAGGGAAGACTGCTCACGGTATGGGAAAAAATCTCGCGCCTTATTTGGTATTTGAAATGAACCACGTGAAACATGCCTCTTTGGTCAGTCATCCAGGTAAGATGTTAGCTCATTGGACACACGTAAGTTGAACTTGTACGCTAATGGTGGAATGTTTTTGTTCTGAGAGCGTGAGCAGTCTTCCCTTGCTTTAGCTCATAAATGTAACGTTCGTCCATGTGTGACATATAAAAGGAAGTCGACCTGATGCCAAAACTGACACCTTCGCATATCCATATCGACCACCCAAATGAAATGAGCAATAAATTGTACTTTGGTGCACATAGTAGTTGACTACAAAAGCGTATCTGTCTGTAACCTTTCTGTTAGTGAAGGTAATTTGGATTCCAAACCTGATTGTGAATGACAGTTAACGAACTTGCCTGTGTACATAAAATTGGCTTCATTACAAAAACGAAGATTTCTAAAAATATCCATAATAATATGACAGAAAATTTCGTATGAAAAACCATTCACACAAAAAAAATTGCTATCGACGAAAAGTATCTCTACGACCTCATTATGCTATTCCGTTGACAAGTAGAAATGGTGTGACATCCATAGAAATCTATTGAAATAGAAATACGTATATAATGCACAAAATTCACACGCCACACCAACAGGGACGCACTTTATTTCTTGTCATTTTCCTTAGCTAACAGTTGGAATGCATTGCAGATTTATTTCAGGGTATAATTTTTGGCATGTCTGGCAGAAAATACTTAAGGATGTGCTGAGCAGCACAACACAACCTAAAGTTAAGAGTAGGCGTCCCCAGACGTGAAAAACTCTTGTTTCCTCTTTATTGTATGCACTTTCTGGTGAAAGCCTTTTCACTTCTCGTTGTTTTCGCTTTCACATAAAGTTTTCAAAGAACATGTAGTTTTCAAGAGTGCACATAAAGTGACAAAATGCTACTACATTACAAATAAACTTTATGTACTCCGTGGGAAAACTCCTGGAAGGAAATTGCATTTTCTCTGGTTTTGCTCTACTTCCTTTCTAAAATGTAGGGAGGCGTGAAACAGAATGTTTCATTTTGCGAACAACAGGTTATTCCTCCCGTTTTTCTTACTAGCTTTACGTAAACTCCATTTAATGAGTTGAACAGCGCAATGTGGTATTTAAATGAAGACAAATGTAGCGTTTTAATTTCTCATGCCCTCCTTTCTGTTTTAATTCATTCCACCTCGTATTTCAAAGGAGAGAAATAATTGGATTTAAACTTCCTACGCATCCATGATGCATTCTCGTGACGTCATGAAGCAGAGTATTATTTCTTACTTTTTGTGTTTGCGTGGTTCTTTAACAATTAAATTTTCATTTATTACGTTTCTTGTTTGCTTTCTCCGGTGTCATTAAATCATCACATTATTAACATTAACGATTGAGAATATCAGTCAACATAAAATGCAAAATGTGCTTTGTTCCACGTGCTTACAAAAGGACGTATTTAGTGTACGTCAAACTACTTAATATTTTTGTACACTTTTTCCAGTTAATTATTGTGTGGGTGGGTGTAAAAATTTGTGGAAAAAGCCGCATTGCGATAGTAGCCTGAAAACAAAAGGAGATACTTCCAACAATGAATTACAAACACCTAGTGCTCTCATCTTTATAAATATTTTTTCAAAACAAAATTACGTTCCACACCGTGGCCAGTGGCTACTCTTACTAACCTACTGCCCTTGTATATTTGGACTAGACGGTGTCATGAACATCACAGCATGCGATCCAGAACTCAGCAGGATCAAGGGAAAAGTTGCTTGCTCAGCGATCTTTACTTCTACCCAGGTTCCCTTACATTAGAGTTTTTACAAGAGTAGAAACAATATGTGTGATTTTTTTCGGAACAAAATGTTTTCTTCAAGATATGCTTTCTGTAACTAAACTAAATTGAGAGCAAATGCCAACACCATAACGTAATATACCTAACTTACCTGAGGTGCTTCCACTTAAAACTGATGAGATTGTGGCAAGAAAAAGATAGCGAAATAAAATAGATAAGTAGCAACACTATCGAAACGTAAGACAGGTTTCTCAATAAGGTTGGTACAAAAGAAGACAGGTCAAACGAATGTTACAAAAGTGATTGCCAAAACACTCTTGAAGGATGGAAAATGGAAGGCGGTTAATTAACGTTTGTGATGTCTGATTGGTAGTAGAAGCTACTTGACATTTAAATTACAAAAGTATTTTTTATGCCTTTGTTGTCAATTCAAAGCACAAGCACATTTGTTGCAAATTTCGCAACTCTGCTAATTTAAGCTATGAAAGCACGTTCTCATTTTGTTAATGAAATGTGATCTGTTATGCAAACTAGATGGTATACAACGAAGTTTGGAAAGTTTGTCAGTGGATGAGACAGCGGAGATAATAAGTTGGGAGAGCACATGCACCTAATTAAGTACTTCCTCTGATCCGGCCTTGAACGTTATAATGCAGCGAAAAAGTTAAAATTGCAAGGGCACTCATGTAAGTGAGTAGCGTAACAAATTAGGGTTGCTCTCCTTCCATGAAAATTGGAGATAGTAAATCAGCACAGTTGATATAAGATGACACTTGGAACAAAAGGAGAAAGGATGAGCAGGCCACGAGAAAGATTTATGGCAGCACGGGACTTATATTTACAAACACATGTAGGAAAAGGACATCTTTTCTTTATAAAAAAGAAGAACATTGGGAGCCCCATACAATGCACACTTTTTTTCGAATTTTCATAGTCATTTTACTTATTCGTACAAGACTAGCCCTTTATATAGGTAGTTACTTCACATAATAAAGGATTAATAAAGACGCTATTGTTAAAAGAGAGCAATATAACTTCTACCATCGTTTTTTGTTCTCTTTTTAATTAGGACCCGTTAATCGAAGCCTTACGGACAAAGCGTGGAAAGTATGAATAGCTTTGTCTAATTTTAACGTAGAATGGAACGGAGAACAATTGCCAAATTTCGCAGAGTTCATCTAACCTTAAACTGCAATCAAATTAATACTAGAACCTTTGAAAAACATGATGCTTTAATACTTATATAGATCCATACTCATGCCATGAGAGCCAAGAGAGCACGAGTCTCATGCTCTCTTTGCAGATGAAAATAAGAGTTAACATTTTCCTTTGAATATCCAACTCTTCATTTTCATTATGAGCTCAGTCATTTAGTTGGAAAAATGCTTCTCGAGTCTCAACGTATGCGAAAATATAAAGCTACATATCTAATGCCTAAATGGGAATGAGTTGAATACAGAATGCTCATTTAGTCAAAGTTTTTTCCTTTTGTCAGAATTTCCCGTTTGATTTAGGGAATAAAAGTGAAAGCCTTGTGCAAACAATGGAAATTATTTTGCACATTATGTTTGATGTAAAAAATCACAGATGGTGAATAAAAACTCAAGTAGACGAGTGGATTTAAATGTAAGTAGTACATGCATTCAGTCCAGTTCCAAAGACTCTTGTGGCGATGAAGAACAAAGGAACCAGAAGGGCGATGTACTCATATAAACATTTTAGGGTGTCCTATTTGGTTTTCTAAAGACGACAATCACATTAAGCATACTCATACTATTTGTGCATGAAAAACAAACAATGAGAGAAAAATAAAACGCAATTTGTTTCCCTAAACACTTCATAAATAGAGAGACAAAGAGCGTTCATCTGGGATAGACGTCCGGATGAAAGTTATGGCTGATTTTTGTCAAAACACAATACGGCTAGATAGATAAAATTCTGAAATCTCTTCTATGAAAATATATGAAGAAAGCTGCATAAGATTTTACTTCTTGACTTGACATAATTTATATGCATACGTCAATGTTTTCAAGCAAAAAACATAAGTTCAACCGATTTCTAGCTATTCTGCAACCTTGCAGTTTGTTCATCTTTGAGGAAGTACTCCCCAAACGTGTTTACACGAAAGAGAAACAATTCTATTCTGTCACATCATCATCATCAAAAAGTCATCTCGTTTTCTCTGTTCGTATTCCTCACCCGTTTGGTGATTTTCCAAAGTACAAACGGAAAATGCTGAATCAACACAGTTGAGCGATGACCCATTTTTTGTCAGTCAAGTTGGGAGTATAACAAATAAAGAAATGAAGCTATCAGAATTAAAAAAGACACTGGGACCATAATATTTTTTTCCTTTGCCTAAACGGAAAATTTGATAGCAGTATTGTCTTTACATCGATATTCATGAGGAGCATAGTGTGTTTTTAAAAGTAATTGGCTTTACAATAGCACATTGAACTGCTGGTTGATCCACCCAACCTTTTTTTAAGCGAGAAATTGCAAACAATTGAAAATGGAGTGTTGAGTTTTATTTCTATTTTCTTTTTGAAATTCAAACAAAGTACATATTTACTTTCGTTTCAAATTCTTTTCCTGGAAATTACACCAAAATCAGTTGTGTAAAGCAAAGAGAAACGAACTATTTTTTGTTTTTCTTTCGTTAGTCATTCACCAAGTAGAGAACCAGATATGAAAGTAAAGTAATTTTAAAGAGTAGTCAGACGAGTGTTGAGTTTTTAGCGAACTTTGAGGCATTTCACGCTACCGTACCGCTAACATCGCTTCAGTTGACGCTTCAGTTCAGTTGGTCGTAGTTCCAACTGCTGATATGAACATGATATGAATAAAATAGGGAAAAGTGGAAGCAAAAACCTATTCTTAATGTCATTGTACAACCCACGTAACAATACATTCTCCCCCTTTAGCTCAAGTTTTCTATTAAGTCATTTGTCAAAGAATCTTTATCCCGATCATCCAAACCCGTTACATTCCACTTTTTACAACTTTCCTTCTGTCTCTTCGATTTGGCTTCTTGTTTTACCCATTTGTTAGGTAGCTAAATTATGGCATTGTTAGTAAGCATATGTGGCTGGCAGAATAGTTTTCCAAAAGCCTACTTTGCCCTATACAATCTAACTTCAATACCAATGTCCCCGTTTTTACCTTGGATCACTTGTTTAACAAGGAATAAAACCACGGAGCTAACAATATTATTTCATCCTCGCTTTGCAAACCATTTATCCAGACAGAAACGACTTGCTCCATATACTTGCTCTTTTTCTTTCCACAGTGGCGGAACTAGAGGCTTCGAGGCCGGGGTGCAAGATTAGACTCGGTGGCCCCCCTGCCGCTTGAAATTAATATACCTAAAAATAACACTACAGAAACTGAACTAATTAAACGTAATTAAATATTCAAATTTAACATAATTCGGGGTACTCAACTTAATGAAACGGCAAAAAGCTTTCAACTTCGACTTTAAAAACCGTTTGTGGCTTTTACAAGCAAATAGACACATGATTTTAAATGTTTTCCAGTTTTTGGTCTTAAGTTTTGGTCCAAATTGTATAGTATGTTTATGAATTAACCAAAATACTAGTTCTTCTCTTTAAAAAATGCAGGACGCACTTAGTTCCGTTTTCATATTACGATTTACCATTACACACTAAAAAATTATGAAACAACTA
>JAQGAP010001510.1:0-19531 GCA_034697805.1 Orchesella bifasciata
TCATAGTTAAGGATAAAGGTTAAGTTTGTAATTGTTTGACAATAATAAAGATGAGATGGCTGTGGTCGCGACTCGTCCAAATAAACTTTTAACTTTTAACTTGGGCTATACGAGAACCCTAACGACACAGGTGTCATGCGACGCAGAATTTTATGTTAAATTCTGTGGTGCATTTGGTTTTGCGAAATTCTGTGATCTTCAGGTTGTTTTAGACCCCAAAGTACACATAACTGTAGTATAGGATAAGGCTTGTTTACGTCAAACACGTTTAATGTGTCTTATGCATAGGCTCAACCACTAAATTTTGTACACGCGGTCTAACGACATAGTAAGGACCCCACCATATCAAAATTACTTCATTCCAACAACGCCCGTGGCCAATATTTAAATAATCAAAAACATGATACCGTGAATTTTTAATATATTTTTAAATAGCATCCTGAGATGACCATAAATAATAGCCATGCAAATGTGGTCCTACAGAGGCAAATTCGAAGATTTTGTGTTTTTATGATTTTTTACTGAAAAACTTGGACACTTTGAGACGTCAAACGTACCTGAAGATCATCGAATCTTGAAATTATAGTGGCATCACAAGATTCAACATTGAATTCTGAGTCGAATTATGTGCGTCTCGTTAGGGTTCTGTTAGGGATAGCAGAGATACGACCTATAGCCCAATTACTTCTCCAGCCTATAACGTCCTTTTCAAGATTGCCACATACGGAAAGTAAAAAATCGTAAATTTAAATAGAAGTAAACTTGTTTTCATCCTAAATACAGGTTTAATCTTCAAGCAAAGTATAGTCATAATTTAATGCAAAGTAATTCTCCCAAACCACTAATATTTACTTCACGCACCTGTGTAACGAGCAAAGGGTTTATTACCTGTGACCTAATTTCAATGCATACAGCATACAGTTGGGTGACCACCTTTATTTGGCAGAGATAGATGAATGGCGGATGAGGAATCAATGAAATGTGTACCTGAGTATCAGGCTTGTAAACAAATGGAGTTTTTTGTCCAAGCATTATACATTATACAACTGAACTACATGAATTGATTCTCTTTTACAATGACTATTCCACTCATATTTTCGTTTGATGAGAAGAGTCTGATTTGAAAAGAGCTTTTACCGGCCATACTAACATCGAATGATTTTTGTATCAATTTTAAATGTCATATTTTTAAACATATACATTTTTTCTGGTTGTACACTCAGGTTTGGTATTTTTTTCTGATGCAACCCTTGGAAGGTCAATTTTATGTGCAAGGTGTGTTGTACAACCAAAGAATTGCCAAAAGACTGGCAAAGCCTAGAGTTTTCTGTTTAAAAGTTTATTTTCAATCAATAAATCAATTAAAAGTGCTGCTGTCAGCACTCTTTTTCACGTATGTAACTGTTTACTTTGCAAAATAATACTCTGCAGTGGAACAAAGATGAGACGCTTGCAAATAGCTAGTAATACATTGCATGAAATCTTTGGTATGAATAATGGTGACCATTTTATGAACGTTTGCACAATATACCATTCTAAACTGACTGTTTTTAGTTGTAACCTCTCTGTACTTCGCCTCCCAATTTGTAAAACACTCATGCTTACTAGAATCTATCAAAGAACAATAAAATGAGCAGGCCCGCAACCACAGGGGGGACAGGAGGGTACACTGTCCCCCCCAGATTTTTGGCAAACCCATAAAATTTTCATTCTCACTTACAAAACTGGCATATTTTTAGTTTGGGTATTTTGGGAATCACAATTTTATGCACAATTCTACTTTTCTCCTGTGTTCAATCCAAAGGCTAGCAATTTTGAGTTGGTTTTAGAACTCTAACTATTTCTAACTAACTCTAACTCTAACTAACTCTAGCTAGTAATCTAGCTATTTTCCGATGTAAAGAGGAAGGAGAGTTTAGGTAATATTTAAGCACACCAAAACAAACAACTGTCGAGATCGGTTATTCAAATAATTATTTAGTTTTTTATTGAAAATACAAGTTGGTGATGGATCATAGAAAGACCAACTGTAGAATGGAATAACTATGGAAACATCAATGCAGAGATATAGTACCTGTGGAATGACTGTAGTAAATGCAATAACTGAAATCGCAAAGTGTAGAAATGCAATAACTGAAATCGCAAAGTGTAGAAATGCATATTAAGAGAAAGGAACGAAAAAGCAAAATTCAAAAATATCCAAATGATACTGATAATGTATTTCAATAAAATTTATTTAACAATTATCTTTTACTGTTAAGGGCACGAGTTCTCACTGTATTTAAACCTGGGGCTTTGTTCGCTCTATTCTGTTATATTTAGTTCTTTAACAGCTGTGGAACAACTACGAATAACTCATGGGCACTCATTTTGTACCACTGCACCAATGTATGGCAAGTGGGTTTGGAATTAAAAAACCTAAATAGCTCAATTATGAGAAATGAAAGGCTCTGGAGAAAACCAGATGGCATTAAAGAGCTGGCTCTTTAAAGCCTTCTGGTTTTCTCTCATGGCCGTCAGAAATTAAGTTTACAGGAGCGCAGTCAAAGACTAACGAAGGGTATCAATTTGTATTCCATCATTTAAGCGATGACAGAAGAATAATGATATTCGCAAAAGATTACCTTAACAATATGCGCAAATAAGTATGTACTTAATAAGATTTCAATCAGTGACAAAAAAAACTTCTGTCAAGTCGTACTTATTTTCCATATCCAGTTTCTACTATTGCATTTTTTACAGTCATTCCTTGGGTACTATATGTCCATTCTGCATTAATATTTCTATAGTGTTTCCGTTCTGCAGTTGGAATTTTTATTATCTAAATGGCACCCGAAAGTATAATAAAATCCGTGCAAAAACCAAGGAAACCTTTCATCAGGAACATCAATGTATGTATACAAATATTTTTAACTGATAGCGCTTTGCTGCTTGGGTTTGAGTTTTGAACTATACTAGATAATTTTTCTCAAACATTTGTCTAAAAAGGACAGTATGGCAGTGTTTTGTTGTAGTTTTGCTTATTTATAAGTGACTGCAGTGCTAAAAGGCAAAAATGACAAAAGCTTCCGAAACGGGGCCGATTTTTTTCTTGGTTGTACCCCCAGTTTTAAAACCGTGGTTGCGGGCCTGAAAATGAGGTTTTGAGGGAATTAGCTGGAATCAGTAATAAAACATTACCATCAATCATGAGCCCCTAAAATCGCCATAAACTTTATTATTATTATTATGTAATAATGGTAAAAGGAGTAAAAATTTTAACTGTGTTTTAGCTGCTCCAATCAATAATACATGCATGCTACGAAAACAATTTTCATATCTTTGCATAAAAGAACAAACGCAAACTCAACATGTATTTGTGGAGTCACACTTTAGATTTATCCCGTCCTCGTTTACTGTTTATTTTATCAGAAAGTCTATTCAATGACCTGGATCCATTTGAGGAAAAACTCCGGTGAAACTGAGAAGATGCATGTTGTGTCAGTATTTACTCTTATCAAAAAAATATAAGCTTGGACGCAGGATGAGAAACGAACTGAAATGTACATTATTGTATGCATCCTGTTGTACTTCTTTGAACCACTCAAGTCACCAGAATTTAATGATTATTGAATAAAAATTCTAATCATAAGAACGGGTAAAAATTTTATTACGGATTTCCTGTCGAAAAAAATAACAGCGAGCAACAATCTTCAGTCCTTTGAATATAACTTCGTAAAATAGATATTATTATTCATGTTTCTGCATTCTCCTGAACCACAAAAAGGTTTAACCTCATTCTTACATGAAAGTCTAGACACAATGCAGACATTATGTTACCAACTTTATACTTTATTGCAATCTGTAGTCTGATGTGCAAAAAATCGTGAATTAAAAGTGTACAAAGTATGCATATTAATATGCAACATGTTGTTTTGTTCGTTTATATTATTTAAAATTACTAATGAAAAGGTTCACAGAGGCTAGGAAGTAGGTTATGATCTTTATCATTCTTATCATTTCGAGGTTTATTTTGTAATGGAGTATTTAACATTAAGTGACCACTGTAGACAAACGTGAAAATGTTTGCGGAGATTTGCAAAGCGTGAAAACAACCTGATTTTTGTACGTTCTTTAGCTTCACAATTCTTCGTTTCATAAATATTGACTTTCTATCTTTGCATTGACAAATAGTCGCCGCATTTCTGCAGCTTTGTGATGCAGCATTGACACCGTCCACAATTTTTATGATAGTGTTTCATCTGAAAGTGCGTTCCACTTTATAAAATGCACGAATAAAATAGGGTCCACTTCGTGTCAATATTTGACTTATCTTATCAAACAGATTTATATGGAGTTCAGAATGATGAACAAAATACATTCTGCATAACTTTGCAGGCATCCTGTTATGATACGTAAAGTTTGCTCGGTGTTTTGATTGGCAAAATATTTGTGTTGACACATGTGCATAAAATCTTATGTCTTATCTTATGAGATCTTATGAGATAAATTTATTTTTAATTAGCAATTGTTTGTGTTTAGAAATGTTGCTGCTGTTTTTGTATCAAAATTGTTTGTTATTAAATGGAAAAAACTTTGATCTCGGCCGCATGTGAATGAAGGAAATTCTCAATAAACGTATTTAGCAAGTTCTAATATTATTGCAATACCAAGTCGGTGTCAGTTTACTTTTTTATAATATTATGAGTATGGAAAGCATGAAATCATATGCAAACATATTTTTCCCCATTTTTTATTTATGTGAAGATTCAGTCTTGAAACGAGTTTGTGAAATTTATCATCAACAATTTGTTGACAACAAAAAAATTTCAATTTAATGTCTTCATATCATGCAATGCAAAATCTGAAAGTAAACGACCCAAAAGGTTTGCAGTTCAATTCAATTCAATTCAATATTTATTCAAGTGATAGGAAATCATAACTTGTAACGGTACATGTTGTTAAAGTGACTTTAAGGGAACCTAACCCCAACCTAGTGACTTTAAAATGACCTGCAAAGCTACATTTTACAATTCATATTGGGGTTTATGCTTGCATATCTCATGGACAATTTCATTCTGGCAGCAATGGTCGTCTATTTTGCATTTTTGATATTCATTTTGCAAGTAACAGTTAAGTATCGACGTCTTGGGGTAATAAACAAAATTATCATATTCACACAAAAATACAAAATAGCTTACCTCAGCAATTTAATACTTTATTCCAAAATTTAATGGATGTGGAATTGATACCCAATCAAAACATTGAATAACCGTATGTTTCTAAATTTCAGAATGCTTCTAGTCCTTTGCATCAATCTCCTTTGGGATCTCCTTCCGGTGATGTTGAATTGATATCATTGAACTGATTGATTGCTTGTGATGGCTGATCACTGTAATAATTTACCTCTTTTAATTTGTGAATTCAATTCGGACCAAAAATGATGACGTGTAAACCAGTCTTCCAGTGACAGAGGAGTACCTGTCTTTTTTCAGCTTCATTTCATGTAAGTTGAACTGGTATTGGCTAAACAATGTACATTTTAATAGAAAATTAAATACTTCAGTTTTTTTAAAAGTTTTGTGCGTGAATATGTGCCCAGTACCCAGAGTTCAAATTCTCTCCTTACATTTGGTTTTTTCGTTTCGTAATTGACACTTTTAGGCAGAATGTAAAAGTCACGATTACGATTGTATTAAAATATTGTCTGTAAAAATATATCGTATTGTGTAAAAAACCTGTGCCCTACCAAATTATCCATGTTTGAATCAATATGCTCTGTATTCAGGCCTACTTTGTGTGATGTTTTTATTACTTACATTTAGCATAAGAAGAAATATGATCGTCGTTTTCGTTTTTGTTCGTTTGTACTGTGGTTTACGTTTAGTTTTATTTATGATTACAGAAAACCTCACACTGAGTGAAAGCTGTTTTACCAAAAAAGTGGGCAACAGTCCCTAAAGACTATTTAGGTGACTGGCAAAGATTAAACTTATTATAATTTCGTAAAGATCGGAAAGTCACCATACTACAGTATTTTTCAAACAATGTAAAACAGAATGTTTTCGACAAAAAAACCGGTAAGACATTATTTATTGAGTAGCAAATACACAAACTTGCCAAAACCAATCACATTTTTTTCATTACTCGTATTTTACACGATGGTGTATTTCACGTATTCTTGGTTCAAATTCATTTTTTGAATTACATTCAAATATTGCATAATATTTTTTGGTGTGTAGGTTGGCTAACGTTGATAAAGGTGTTCTGGACTTTATATGCTTCCAAAAAGCACACGGCGGCCCACGACTGCCTTGCATGACCAGCCAACATAAGAAAAAAACTAGACTAAACCCAATAATGATAAACCAGAAGCTCCTTAAATAGGCAAGTATAAGCAGAAAAAATGATAACATAATTAGAAGTTGTAGTGCTGAGCGATCTTGTACTTCTCTAACTTGAAAGATCACAGGGCACAAACTAACACGGGGTAACTTTCGAGGTACAAAATTTTTTCGTGCAAGAAAGAAATACAAGCTATATATATATTCATATACAGAAAAAATATTCCTAGTGGGAAAGTAACGTTTTTTATACGCGAGTAAGTGATGAGGACATCAGTCTCTGGCAAAATGACCCAAAAGGGCAAGTTTCCACAAGGGCAAATTGCCGGTTACCGATGAAAGAAGCGACGGAATCGTATAACATAAGAAGAGTACTCCATGCCATGCGAGTCCAAAAGCTGATCTGACCGTAAGCAGGACGCCTGAAAACAACTGAGAAAAATGTCGTTGGTAAAAAAAGGCGGTACGAATGGGCGATATTGTAGGAAATAATGGATAGAGATAACTATGGGATATAGATATGGAGATAGTTACGATTTCATGAAACGATTAGTATTGAAATTGATGAGCAAATGCTAGGTGTATACGAGGTAAAGAAATATGCAAAAGTATTTTGTTTTGAGTTAAGTCGCATTAATACACCAACGTTTTATTGCAATTTTTCCAATTTTTATGTAATTTTATGATGCTCATTCGTAAGGGGTAAATTACCATTTAAGGAAATCAAATAAAAGTAAAATAGAGGCGAAACCGAACTTCCCAATTGTGGAGTCGGTTTGCATAATGTTCCTCGTTGGAAAGAGGACATGACTTGTATTTTGAGTTCTTGTTCACGCTAGTACTTTTCCTTAGCTGAATGAGAAAGAAAGAGTACAATGTGATTAAAAACATAATCTTTAATTTAAAACATGCAATAAGCTGTGTGAAAACTTCTGTAAACCACTTTCCCTCAACGTCTCAGGTGTTGATTTCGGAATACTTGCGGGCACGAAACAGTTAGTTACACCCTTGTCCATCACGGAAGATATAATGTTGGGCGACACAGTATTTACCCAGTTTGAAGGGTCATCGGGCACAAATAAAAGAAGCCCTGCTTATATCTAGATTGGGTAGTATCAAAACCGCAAGGATCTGCTCAGCTGCTATGACTTCGGTCTTTCTCCAGGCACTTCACGCACCATTCCCATTAAATTTCTGTGAAAGACGTTGAATAGTCAATACGAGGTATAATCACAAATATGCAGGCCATAAATCGTTGCAGCGAAACGTCATGCATGATTAAAATACTACAGAAATGCAGCGCTTTGTTTCACGTTGATGTTGCAGACAGCATTGCGTCCTTCGATAATTACTTCCTTTTTGGAGGAAATATAGACAAAGTAGGCGTTTTTGGTATGCCATCTAATTGCGCTACAGTTTCAGTTTAAGACATTTTCATTAGGGTAAAATAAGATGTGATAAAAGAATTTTTAGCAATGAATTTATAATTTATAAAAAATGAAACACAAAAAAATTACTTTCCTTGAATTATGCGAACTGATGTTTTAAACTTGGACGGCTTGCAGCTTTTAATGCTACATAAGGAATAGTTATAAAAAAGCTATCGAGTGGGTTCCTACTCGTAAATGTATAGGAAATCACACATTTAGATATGGACAAATATATGTCCAGCAGCAGCGTTTAATGAAGTGTACTTGTCTTTATATATTTATTGCAAAAACCAAATGATTAATCCACACGACTTATTGTATTGTATTCTGATTTGAAAGAAACGAATTATGAGTTTAGAAAGAAATAGATGATAAAGAAATAAACATCCATCATCTGCGGCCACCTGCACAGCATAGCATAGTACCGCACGTCAAACGAGGCCAAAAACTTGATTTCCAATAGAGCGATCTCATAGTAATTTATAAGGGTCAAAGTGTCTACAATACCGTTATTTATACCAAAAAACATATACATTTATATATGTATGTAGTATTTAAAAAATATTTTATTTCCAAAGAAGTGCAATTGTGATCTACTAACTAAGGGTTGTGATAAAAGAACTGTAGGCAGATACAATGCATTTTGGAATTAACTAGTTTGTATCCACGCAGAAACCAAGAGTGGTTCAGTGGGGGCAAGTAAATACGAAATCCCCATGTTAAAATAATATGCAAATTCAGGCGTCCTTGAAAGAAATAGGGATGTTCCCCCACTCGAAAGTGTGTGGCTTTGGTTAGGTTAGGTCCCTTCTTCTTTGGGTAAATATTGCTGCTAGCTCAATGAATTGTCTAGCCGTTCCGTCAACATTTTCTGAGAAATATATTTCACTGCAAATAAAAGTAATTACTTGGTAAGATGATCAAAATTTGTGAAATTATTTCTTACTTGATTAAAATTTGGAAGTGGGCATTTGGTGACAATGGCACAGCCTATTGGGATGCAGGAACTGAATGAGGGGACTGCAAATCTCCGACAGCTAAAGAAGTATACAGATTTGCCAATGGAAACACAAGCAAAGACTACAATCATTTTGGATTTTGTTTTCAAGTCTTCAGAAGTCTAGTAGCAATTGCTTTACCATATGGATTTGAAATGAAAGAATGGAGAATGACGGCAAACTGCAGAAATTGAATTTCAACGTCATCTCATACTCTTGCTCAAGAAATTTTTACTTTTTATCCAACAACAATAAAAATAATAATAATATCCATATTACGTTTCACTGTACTTTCGAAAATCTCAAAGGTAATGAGTAAAATGTGATACTGAAAACTGACATCCAGCTTCACGATAGTTCATGAAACAGACCAGAAATCGTTGTTCATCTGAAAACATGTCTTCCTCCACCAGACAGTCGGAATAAATAGTAAGAAAGTCAAACTCGGAAGGTTCGATAACGTAAACCTTTATACAGTGTTATCAGCCGTGTTTGCTGAAAGTATGAGAGATGTGTGGGTACAGGGAAATTATGATGATGATGATGAATAAGGATAACGTTCACTGGTCTGGCTTAAACTCTGCTGTTTATTTCGTAGTTTCTCACCACTATATATACTTCAAATATAGGGACATAAAGAAGATTAGAAAGTATAAATGTATTCTAATCTACATGCAGCTGCACATGCACAGAGTGCATGTGCAGGGATATTTATTACTACGCTAAATCACTATTACATAATAATAGTGTCGTACGAGTTTTGCGTCTGAAGGATGACCTAGATTGCACTTTTGTGCTTGCTAGTTCATTCCTCCTGACAACAGGCATAATAACAATACATTTAAATTGCATTCCTTATGTAATTATACAAATTTGAAGTGTATCCGCATGCTAACACTTATCTTCCTCGGTTTGGTTCAATCGAGTAAAAGCAGCAGTGTCACGATATTCGTCTTGACATAACAAAAGAGACATCAAGATACTAAAGTCACGATACCACCAGTTGTCGTCGTAGTAATCTGTGCCTAACGTTGCCCCACACGCAAAAAAGAATACACTTAGAATGGAGAAATTCCACTGACAATGTTTACATGACACGGCGTGACCATCGATTTTTTAATGGATTTTATGCTTATATTGTAGGCCTACAAGAGTTATGTGTAAATCTGGCATATCAGGCTGGGGCAATGTGAGATGTTTGGTGTAGGGGTACTTGAAGACATTTCAAAGGGAAGAGCATTACTCCAACATTTTTTAACCAATTGACCTGAAATTTTGCATAATTATTCTCCAAGCGATTCTCTAGGAGACCTTCCAAGGATTTTTGAAATTCAAAGAAACACGCGGGAAATAAAGACTGTCGTAAACCTTGTTTTTCAAACATAAACTGAAAATTTTTAAAACTTGAGTGATTTCATTTTTTAATTAGGTTTTTATCATAAAATTACTTATAAAGTTAACGGCAGGCCATAATTTTAAAAAATACGACAAGTATTCCAAATTATAATATTATTGAATTTTTTGACTTATAGAAGCGTTTGCTGTTTTTTATATTTCGCACGTGTTTTTTCGAATTTCAAAAAATCTTTGAAACGCCTCCTAGAAAATCGCTTGGAGAATAACTATGCAACATTTCAGGTCAATTGATTTAGAAATGTTGGAGTAATGCTCTTCCCTTTGAAATGTCTTCCATTGCCCCTACATCTAACATCTCACATTGCCCCAGCCTGATATGCCAGATTTACGCATAACTCTTGTAGGCCTACAATATCAGCATAAAATCCATTCAAAAATCGATGGTCACGCCCTGTCATGTGAACATTATCAGCGGAATTTCTCAATGTAGAACTTCTTGATTACTTATAAATTGTGTGTGTCCCTATAATTAGATTAGTTCTGTTTTTATGCAACTTGCAAATTGTAGAAATGTATCGAACTTGCAGTTGTATTTTGCTATTTAAATGGTTATTAGGTCAAATGTCTGAAAACTTGTCTGGCTTTTTGTTAATCTAAGTCGAGACAGGTAAAAGTTTTCATTACTATATGCACTTTTCTACAGGCCATCTCTTCGCAACAGCTTATCGTTTGTCATCAACATTATTATCTCAACGAGTTGCCAATCATAAGCGTAGGAAATAGTAGTTAGGTTAGTCTGCATTTATTTGATTCATTTTTATTTAAATTCATTTAACAGACGAAATGTAAACAACATTTTGTTCATTTTGTATCTATATTTGTTCCCTGATTTATTCATGTTAACGAAGTTTTATGTAATAATATGTCTACTACATTACCTCTAAAGCAGGATGGATGTTTTAGGTCTCATATAATATTAACACTTTTATACAATATAATGTATGTACTTCTGTACTGACCAAAATGTAATAATATGTACAAGCTTGTTGCTTGCTACATGAATAAAATGCATAGTATGTAAGCATGCAAAACCTTCAGTATTTGCTTGTCTTGTTGGTACTCTCCCCATTTTGTAATATGTATATAATATGTGTGATGACTCCAACTGGTATCAGTCGAGAGAGATAATGTAGCATTACTTGTTCTCAGAATTTTCGCCTCTGCAGCTCTTTTTATTTACGGAGTTCATTCTCCTTTTCAAAATTGCATTTATAATTAACATCTAGCTTATATCACTTTATAATAGTTCAAACGAGATAAGGCCTAAAAAGGCCGAATCCTGAACTGTACGTAACACGTTTTTCAAAATTCAATCCTTCCTTTGTTTAAATTCCCGAGTCGATTTTTGAATCTATTTATAGACAAAATACGTGGGTCTTAAATTACAGTGCTCACAATGCTTTATAGTCAAAAAAGTTTTCAAAAGGAAAAGTTATATATAAAAGTACTGCGTAAAATAATTCAATTTGTTCCTGCGTTTATTTACAATCATTCATTAATTCTCATTTCATCATGTAAAGCTTTTTACCGTTAAAGTTAAATTTTGTATCATATTTTTAATGATTTATATAAATTTTTCAAAAAACCAATAAAATCATTTCCTGAGAAAACTGAATTTGTTTCAAATGTGTCAACTGAACACAGCATCGTTCTCGTTTTTTTCACGTAAGATTGCAAATTATTCAAATTATTTCTATTTTATTTATTCAGAATGATGTGGCTTTAACTCCGACTAAAATTCCCCTTACAGTCATCATCAGACATTTTTTGCAGCGCTATCGTTCATCACCATTACACAAGACTGAATATACAGTAACGAGAATAAACAAGCAATAACTGTTCATTTCCTGCACTTTTAATTGGAGTCAATCATCAAATTTTTCCGTTGCAAACGACTGAACATATAAAAAACATGCAACGCCCAACGACTTTTTTGTCTACTTTCCCACTCGCACTACTGAATATAGATGAACACTTTCTCTCTCAATCTTGATTCATTGTTCATAAAACTACTGAATTTTTGCAAAAGAATAAGCTCTACCTCACACTCCTTTAGTGTCGTCATTTGAATCTATTGAAGAGGCAAAAAATTGTAAAAAATATATTTTGACAATACCTCTACATATGTAAAAGCGTATTTTTCTAGGAACTTTTGAAGACTGCCGCAGATAAAAACACACGTTGAAATAACGTAGCGATCACATTACCATTCACAACCCCCAACATTTACAAAATTGCATGACAGCTTTACCTTAATATTCTCGTTTTGGATGAAAACTTGGTGTTCTTACCGCAAACCGAAACACCATTTAAATAGCAATTTTATTTTCATGAACATGCATTTGAATTCTAAGCAATTTATTACAAAATTCGTTTTCGTCAAAAACAGTGAAGCTCCTTGAAAATTTTTAGCATATGGACTGCGTACTCTTGGAAATATGGGAAATGGGAAATAATTAGTGTTGAGAAACCATTGCAATGTTGTTCGAACTGTCTGAATCAAATTCAATTATATCAATTACGATAAGTTACTCGTTAGTTTTGAGTCGAAACCACCCTTCAGTTTTTTAATTACATAATCCACAATAAAATTACACGAGACGTTTGGAAGGATTGGAAGGTAATTTTTACTACAAATACTTTACGTAGAACCAATTGTATGCGATACGGTCTGTATAAAGGTGGATCTGAATTAAGATTCCACATCTTGGAGTATTCCATTTTTTTACTACATAGAGCTGATATAAATGGTAATTGGGTTAGAGAAATGATGTTTTCTGCTGTTTGACTCCATTCACTATATTGAGAAGCTGTAAAAATTCTGATATCGAAAATTCGAAGCATTCATAGTGGACATTTCAAGCTCATCGCAATCTAACATTAGTAAAAACATAAATTCAAGACCAAAATTATGTGATTTACGAATTTTGGATTGAAATTGCTATAATTCGGTACACCTCGTGTTAACGGTAAGCTATCGGAGATACGTGTAGAGATTTCAGCAACTTCACACATTTGTATGCATGCATCCATCCTCGTCTTCTGACAGGAACAAACCGCATGCAAAACAATTTATAGTAATTGACTTTTCAACCAGTTTGAGAAACGTGCACTAAACACGTGTAATTTCAAGCGGAGTGTACTAAAAACAGAGTTGTATAACATTGAAAAAATGTAGCAATCCAAACGTGAGGATGACAACAAAAAACAGGCAAATGACTGACTCATAGCTATTGATCTACACGCACGTTTGCTTACGCTGCTAAAAACCAGAAATACCTTCGCACATCTCAATCAAAGAGTCGTTCTCAATACTTAAATTTAAATTTTGTATATTTCCTGTCATTCAACTCAACTAATGCTTAGTCAGTGATTCCAAGCCAATTCGACACCAAACTGAAAATCATGTCTGCAAAAACCGTTTTTATTATTAAAATATGAAAACCCCGTGGATTTCATGTAAATTGCTGGAACACCAGGTTGGGGTGGGTTGAGACAAAGGTGCTGGGGCTACTTGAACAGCCGATGACGGAACACGATTTACTCTTCTCCATATTGACAGATTGAGCTGAAATTTGGTATGTAGACTCCTTGGTCGATTTCCCAGGGGGCATTTTCATCCGACTTTGAAAATTCATGTTTGGCGCCAAAATTTCAAATTTTGAAAATAACACCTAATTTTTTCGATTTTTTTGCAGACTTTATAACACATTTTGATACATTTTTTAAAAAGCAATGAGAAGTTTAATTTGGTGTTTGAACGTACGACACAAAAGTGTAAAAATTATTTACTGCAAAAAAATCGAAAAAAATTGAGTGTTATTTTAAAAATTCGAAATTTTGGCGCCAAATTCGAATTTTCAAAATCGGATGAAAATTCCCCCTGGGGAATCGACCAAGGAGTCTACATACCAAATTTCAGCTCAATCTGTCAATATGGAGAAGAGTAAATCGTGTTCCGTCATCGGCTGTTCAAGTAGCCCCAGCACCTTTGTCTCAACCCACCCCAACCTGGTGTTCAAGCAATTTACATGAAATCAAAGGGGTTTTCATATTTTAATAACAAAAACGGTTTTTGCAGACACGATTTTTGGTCTGCTGTCGAATTGGCTTGGAATCACTGCATGGGTCTTAAACCTTGCAAGTGTTCTCTTGGCATTTTAACATAGACAGGATAGGGGCACCGTCGGTGTACTCCCATTTACTAATGTTAAACCTTTAACATAGGCAGGATAGGAGAGCCTCAAGTGTTCTCCTGGCGGTGCCACCGTGCCATGAAAGGTTTAAGACCCATGAATCACTGTAGTATTTAAACGATCATATGACTTTTCGATTTTTGTGTCAAATAAAGAAAATCACGCACAATATTTTATATAAGAAAAACAATTAATTACAGAAGTTACAGTTGTTGTTTAACAATAAAGCAACAATTTCAGCCCAATCCCAAGCATCAAACGAATTGAGTTATTCCCAAAACAATGATTTTTATCACACAATAATATTTTCTTGCATTTAGGTTAATTTTCCAGAGTCATTGTCCACATATTAAAATTCTCATACTTACCTGTCAAGACTTTAAAGCATTCCTAGCTGCATACAATATAAATCCAATCCAGTGATTTTCCTTTATTAAAAATCAGGTCTCCGCACTCTATACTCACATGTCTTTAAGGAATACACATTCTCCAATGATTGGTTGAGTATTGCTCGAAATGATTTCACTGTACATAAATAAAAGATGAAACTGTTTATCGTGCAGAAAATGTAGGACTCATATAGATAGATAGTGTCGGCATTTATATGTTAAAAATTGTCTGTTTTGCTAAAAGTTACAGTCGGGAAATGTATGATTGGTATATTTGGATGACTGGCAGTCGGGATACGTGTTTTAAAATATTGAGGGTGTATTATGCGCGTTTACGCTACCAATTTGAAAAAGAGCTTTAATAAATAGTTAAATATAAACCATTGTTGTTGTTCAATCTTTTATCGTTTCCATTCGGTTAGGAAAGAATATTATAAAAAAGATGAGACTGGAAGGTTTGCTGGAATAAACATACAACACCTAAGCAAAATCATTGAAGGTTGATAATGTACACGAGTACAAGCCGTTTTGATGCCTTAATTTATGTTATTCCAGTTATGAACTATGAATTACTATTTGAATGCTATTTGATTGTTCATTCCTGTGATGCTCAACTGTTCGATTGCTTAAATGGTTTGTTTAGAAAATTGGTGGTTTTAGATAATGCACACTGCAATGAAAATAAGGTAAGCCGGCCTAAAGTATTTTTAGACAAATTTTTAGACAACTTTTTAAAGTCACTTATTTAACTTGATTTTTATGTTTCATATGTAATTTTTTGTGCTCTTTTCAGTGAAAAAAATTTGGGGTCTTATATCGGTGCTGATTCATGTGTACATTCCATGATATGAAAAAGCATCCTTAAAATGGGGCTCTTTTTTATTAAACTTTCAGTTTACTGAGATTGGAGGATTGGATTTTCATCGGGACTATAGAGGCATGAATCAGCACTAATTTTTGTCTATGAAACAGTCAGAGTCACGGAAAATCCGATCCTCCATTCGACTACAGAATTTCTTAAACATTACTTGAAAACGTGTAACAATTGTCTGAAAACACAGGGGAAAAATATTTTGGCTACTATATGTACTAGAAACTCTCTAATAGGTTCTTACTTAATGGTTTTTGTCATTAATTGCTGAAAGAACATAGAATTTTTTATTTATCTTTCAAACTTGAACATCTTTGTTTAAGCCCATTTAGAAAAATGTAACATTTAAGAAATTCTGTAGTCGAATGGAAGATCGGATTTTCCGTGAGTCTGACTGTTTTATAGACAGAAATTAGTGCTGATTCACGCCTATATTGTCCTGATGAAAATCCAATCCTCCAATCTCAGTTAACTGAAAGTTTAGTAAAAAAGAGCACCATTTTAAGGGTGCTTTTTCATATCATGGAATGTACACAGGAATCAGCACCGATATAAGACCCCAAATTTTTTTCACTGAAAAAAGCACAAAACAGTATATATGTAACATAAAAATCAGCTTAAATAAGTGACTTTTAAAAGTATTCTAAAAATTTGTCCAAACATACTTTCGGCCGGCTTACCTTATTTCATCGCCGTGTGTAATGCTAAAATCATAAATACTTATCTAGATTTAAAAAAATCTATATTACAATCATTAAAACTGCGACACCATTTAGTTTCAGTTTTACAAAGTCGGTTTGAAGTTATTCTTACTTCGTTTACAGGGCTCCAACTCATGCGTGAACAATACTCATAGGGGTAGGGTAATTTTTTTTAATGTGATCGACGAGGTAACAATTCTGATTATATTAACGACATATTATGCATAATCTACATGTGTTCTGCTTCTTTATTCTGGTAGCAAAACATAAATGGAATATTTCTTCGAATTACAGGGATAGAAGACAGAAAAGTTCATACAAAATTTTCAAATTAAAAAAGAGTTTATTAATTATCTTTTTGCAATGCGACACTACGCATTTCATTTCGGTTGGTGTTTAAACCCTTCAATTTTCTCCGGTATTGGTGAATGCTTCCAGCTCAGAGTTCATTCGGGTTTTCAGCGCGTCCATTTCTTGGATACAGACATTTAACGGTGGAATCAGAAATAGGTGCTCCCACTCATCAGCAAGCAGTGCTGGAACGTCCTCACTCAGTCCCTTGAAAAGCGCAAAACTGGAACACATACGACGAATATAAATAAGATCACTCATTTAAACTTCACATATTTTTCAGTCATAAAGTTCTGATTTACTTTTTATCTGATTCAAAAAGCTGACACAATTTCGTAAACTGTTTATGCGTAAAATATCCTAACGCTAAAGCTGGGCGTCCTATCTCCCGCAACGCGTTCTCCACATATTCATACACTTTCAGCGCCTCGTCCACCTTGTTCCAAAAAATGCAGTACTGTTTGTTTAGTTCCCGTTCCAATTCGGATATTCGAACATATTCCATTCGCAACTGTTTGAAAATCGGGTGAGGATGCGACATTGCTGCAGTTGGCATCCTTATTTTGATAAATTCAGCGTACCGACTGCTGAATTTTTCAACCTGTAAAGAAAATAAAATGGTTTCAATTGCGACATGTTTCATTTCACAGTTTACTATTCGTTAGATTATTATCAAATTACCTTTTCCATCAAGCCATACAGTAGCGGAGGGTTTTTACGCAGCAGCCCGTTGATTCGATCCACCTCTGCAACGAGGTCGATGTTATTTTCCATTTCACAACTCACCAACAAATCTGAAATTAAACAATATTCAAATTGGCATTAAGTATGAGCACGGATGAAGACACCAGTTATTTTTCACCTTTACAGCAATGTCACCTCTCACTGCCAAATTATGTAGTATTTATTTACAAATCTTCCGATTCTTCCAATTCACTTAAAATCTAAAATCATGTACATCCACGCCAAAAAATTTTATTCAGTCTATGCAAGTGTGTAGAAATAGGCGTTGGCTATGAAATGAAAGAACAACTCGAGTAAATGATTCTCCTTATCTACACTATACTCACTCTACACTACACTCATCATCATCATCATCATCATTATGCTAGAGCTAAGGTTAAGATTAAATGATTAGCACAGGCTACTGTACTCTTTGCTATTGCAACATATTAGAGTGGAATGGAAAAAACGAAAAAGTATTGATAAATTCCGAAAGGGAAATGTATGGCAAATTACACAAATAAGGGAACATATATAAACAGCTACAGTTCACAGTTTTGAGTTGAAGTATACTTGTAATTACAACTATACTGGTGGGATTACATATCCAAATGATCAAGCTATGCAACAAGTATGTATGTATTCTAAAGCAAATGAAAATATACCTTTCATGTTCTACCACCTGCACCCGTTTCTGACCAAAGAACAGGGGGCAGTTAGTATGCGAAAGGAGACGTAATTGCATTGAAAGGCATTGCTTGACCATCATCATCACACATAGATTGCAGCTGAAAACCGAATCCATGGGATGGATTTCTGTCAGAGTACTGGTAAGTTAATAATTATTTTGATAGTATGATGTCAAAAGGAAACTTTTGTAGCTTCATGGGATTTTGAAAAAAGTGATCAGTTAAAATACAACGACTGTTTTTACGTGACTAACGGGATGTGATCGTAACAATATCAAATATTTCCATGAGTTCATCATATATTCTTAAATATTTAAATTATCCAATACTACAATAAAGTAAGACTGGTCCCAAAAAGATTAATACTCGTTAGTGCGAAATTAGTTCAGTTTACTTGTTTAACCCTTAATTTCACAATTAATCGAAATAAAATATAATTTTAATAGAATCTGTGGACTACAAATTACTGATTTTTGGTATTAATATATTATATTATTACGCTCGCAGCAGCCACTTTGCGAAGAATTCTCTATGTGGGGAACCAATGAGAAACCGAAGAAAACCCAGTGCAGAAAAATTTGATTATTGAACATCTAGCATCGGACTAGATTTCATCCCTTGAACTGTTTGCCAAGATCTTTCAAAAGAAACGACTGAAACAGTTGCTAAATCAGGATCCACTCCGAAACAGGTAAGATACTTAGTTTAATTTTTGTTACATTATTATTGGCTCAAACACTTGTTACTGATTTTGAAACTCTTGTGGAATATTATTGGAGATTATTTTGGTGCATGGTAACAATTAGATAGTTCCTACACTGACAATGAGTAAACTGCAGTTTTCAACAGATTTAATTTTCTTCGTACTGGCACTTGAATATCAGGGTTAGTTTTGCCCATCATTTAACTTGTCATCGTATTAATTTGCAATCGTCACAACGAATTAGTGCTCCAAATTAAAGCATACATTTTCTCATCATTTTTCCCTGGATGCGTCCAAGCAGCCACACTGTCACTAGCAAGTTGTAAAGCCGGATGTATGGAAGTTGCGAGTGATTGGCTGCACTATATGCGATCAATTTTAATGTAAAAAAGACATAAGGAAATGAGACAAACGTCACTGTCGACTAAGGATTTTGAAATATTAACTTTAAAAAACTAGAGATTTCCAATCTGTAGGGTAGCTCATACTGAGCAGCCTGCCAAATTGAAAAGTTTAGGACTGACAGATTCTTATTTCGGATTGGATAAAACTTAGTAAATGTTCTGATTAGAATGAGAACAGCCGAAAACAACTTGTGATGTTAGAGTCGTTGAACTATGTTGAAATTGCGTCCATTGCGTCAATATGTTGTTTACAACATAAACATATTTGTTTGTGGTTGTCACTTATATTTAAAATTTTATCCTTCTCAAGTTCATTTCCCCACAAATGTATTATGAA